>JBAMBS010002303.1:0-83128 GCA_037044455.1 Zygothrica quintamaculata
ATGTTGTAGTAACTCTTCATTTAGTACGTATTGCTATATAACAGTAATTGGAAAGGATTATTTACTGCAAAGTTAAGTTAATTAAGAGTGTTCAGTCAAGTTAACATAATACAAACCAAGCTTCGCAGTTCAATTAACTTGACCATGATCAATAATATTCTTGCAATAAGTTAAAATTTGAAAATGACTAAATGAATGTTTTTAATTTTTATTTTATTTTAAGATATGACTTACAAAGACTTGGCATTGCTTTGATTATGAACTACCCAACAATTTTTTAAAAATGTTTGGTACGAACAAGTTGTACTAAAGTGAAACATTTTTAGACCTAGACGAAATATTCGAACATTTTCGGAATAACACGAATTATTTTTAAACCTACAACTGTGTAAATCCTCTTTCTGTTGAAGGTATAGTGAATTTTACTGGTATTTTTTGTAAAATATACCAAAAATAATTCCGTTTTTTTGGCTTTTTTATGCGTTTTTTTGCAACTCTGTCCCATCAAAAACTGTTTTTTTTTCATTCTGAAAAATTGGCAGCCCTGCCGGTGACTGCCTGCCTGCGGAGCCGTTATCGCACTTTACAAAACATATCGATAACGGCAACGTTACTGGTGTGGCAACGCCTACGTCATAATTGATTCATATTAAGCTGTTTGTGATGAAGAGTGGTCTACGGGAAGACAGTTTGTAAACAGCAATGGTCGTAATTGTTTCATAAATCAGCATAGCTGATAAGAATGTCAAAGAAAAAGACCATTAAGAAAATGAAAAATGGCGCTGCATTCGGAACTAGCAGATGTAGCTAGCAGAACGTAAGCTGCGGTCGTGTTGACATTGATAATAAGAAAGGCGCGTTGATAAGCTAAGTAGGTTGTACACGGAGCAGAAACAGAAACAGAAGTTATAAGCGTTCAGCACAATAATAGCAATCAGTTGTGAGTAAATCGCTCGGCCAAACAGACGTTTTAAAATCAACAAGCTCCCAAGCACATGAATGAATGAATGTGCGAAGACTACGACGACAAGTGCAAGAAACAAGTTACGATAACAACACACACATAATATACTAAAAAAAGAAGCGTTCAAAATTAAAACGTGAGAGAGAGAGAACAAGAGAGGTCAGCGATCTTTAACCAACTTCAAGTAGCATCTTCATCTGGCATCGTCATAAGCTTTTTTTGTACATATATATTTAATCAAAACAAAATTCAATTAATTTCAAGGGTAGTGGCACACACAACGTGAATCTGTGTGTGTGTGTGTGCTGTATATGTAATATAAACAATTAAAAGTTAATTGATTTAACCACTACCCAAAAGCACTTCTCATTTAGACATACAGTTAGTCAACTAGGTAATTTTATAGTGTACTGAGGTTAGTTCTGCACACAAACGAAAATATACACACGTTGGCAAGCACCGTTATTCTCTATTCTAGCCTTGCATTTAAATGTGTGTGTATAGTTTGTGTGCGGGGAGAATTTTTTGATGACGTCAATAAGAATTTCGCATAAAGTTACCCCAAAATTTCACTTTTCAGATTATCGAAACGACGGGCAACGTTAATAGGCAGTTGTTATTGCTAACTTGTGGAATACGGCGTAGACATGGCTCCACCCACTGTTTTAGTAACTGGCGGTGCGGGCTATATTGGCTCACATACAGTACTGGAGATGCTAAATGCGGGCTATAATGTTATCTGTGTAGATAATCTATGTAATGCGTACAGTGGCAGTGCATCTAAATTGCCTGAGGCATTGAGTCGCGTACAGGAAATAACCGGCAAAAAGGTCAATTTCTATCGTGTTGACATAACGGACCGCGAAAAAGTGCGCTCAGTATTCCATGAGGTAAGTTATTTTAGGCCTAATGGCACGTCAGCAATATAAGAAATGTTAACGTACTCTTTTAAATAGATATTTGTATATATCAATATATATTTATATGTGTGTGTGTGTAAATATAAGTATATATGAATATAAATATGTGGCACAATTTTGAAGATTGACATTCGATGTTTCTTATCAGAATAACTGCCGTCTATATCAGCCTTTCTTTGTTTACTCAACTGTTGTCAACATTCGACAATATTCCCACTCCCCTCTTTTAAAACTCATTCATTTCAGTTGTATTAGTATATGACCCTGATCATATACAATAGGTATCTTGGTGTGTTGGCAATCAACAACAACATATTCTATTCATCAAACAGACTTAATCTGTTTGTTTTTATTATAAATTACTTATATTTTTTTTATTATTTGTTTTCTTTAAGCACAAAATTGATATGGTCGCTCATTTTGCGGCTCTCAAGGCTGTTGGCGAATCCTGCCGGATACCACTGCAGTACTATCATAACAATATGACTGGCACCAATGTACTTCTGGAGGCTATGGCTGATAATAATGTATTTAAGTTTGTGTACAGCTCGAGTGCGACTGTTTACGGTGAACCGAAATCCTTACCCGTTACCGAAGACCATCCAACGGGCAATTGTACCTCACCTTATGGCAAAACCAAATATTTTACAGAAGAAATACTGAAGGATCTGTGCAAATCGGATAAAGTAAGTTATATCATATATATATATATATATAATGTTATACCGATTGGAATACTCAAGATTTGTATAATCTGCTTATAGCGCTGGGCAGTTGTTTCATTGCGATACTTCAATCCTGTTGGCGCACATATAAGCGGTAGAATTGGTGAGGATCCAAATGGAGAGCCTAACAATCTGATGCCGTACATTGCTCAGGTAGCAGTTGGACGTCGTCCGCTTCTAAACGTCTATGGCAGTGACTTTCCCACCAAAGATGGCACTGGTGTTCGTGATTATATACATATTGTTGACTTGGCTGAGGGTCATGTCAAGGCCTTAGATAAATTACGAAACATTGCCGAGACAGGTTTCTTTGCCTACAATTTGGGCACTGGTGTTGGTTGCTCAGTGTTGGAATTAGTGCACGCTTTTGAAAATGCATCTGGCAAAAAGGTTAACTATGAGCTGGTCGATCGTCGTTCTGGTGATGTGGCGACATGCTATGCAGATGCCCAACTGGCTGAGCGCTCACTGGGGTGGAAAGCAACACGCGGCATTGATAAAATGTGTGAAGATACGTGGCGTTGGCAAAGTCAAAATCCAAATGGTTATGCCAACAAATAAGTGAACTCCTCATATCTCTCTATGTGTCCTTGCGCCTTATCGGTGGCAATGTTCTCTTATATATATGTACAAGTGCCACGTTCTTTCCGCTAGCCTCTTATGTTATAAACTGCATTATACATTATGTTCCTCTCTCGCTATCCAAATGTCAGTTATATTATATATTTTATTATTCTAATTAGCAAAATTTTTGCGTTAAACTAGTAACTGTGAATATTGTATTTTGTTTGTGCAGTGTTACAAAATTTATGTGAGTGTGTATTATGTATGTATGTGTGCATATAAGTCCAAATTAATGTGTAATAAAAACGAAAACAAATACAAAATAATGTACAACTGCAACGTTATCTTTCTAACTTCCGGGCTTAAATGCCAGCATCATGACTAGGGTTAACTTAAAGGTAAATTAATGACGACAATAACAATACGCTCTCTCCCTCTTCCTATCACTGTCTCTCTATGACTGATTGCATTGCAACTCTGGCATATGTAATCAATGTAAACAATCAACTGACCATTTACAATCTTTACAAGTTATAAGTTTAGGGGCCAATCAATGTATTTTTCTTTTTTTTGTTGTTCAATGAAACGCAATCATATTTATTTCTAAGCCAGAATAATAATATTCTACTTGCGTATTTTGATGACTTTTGCTGGGGGTCATATTTAGTTATTTCACTTCACAGTGAGAAAAGTAACTGAAGGTTAGCTAGATCCACCTGAAGACAAGCAATTAAATAGATACAGCTAAGTATCCTCATCCCATTTGAAAGTGAGGAAAGTTTAAGATGTTTATGAGAAAAAACAAATTGTTTTTATTCGTCTAGAGGCAAACATTTATTTAATGCAATTTAACATTAAAAACTGATTTTAAAAATACTTAAAAAAATGTGTATACATATTAAAAAAAAAAAATGCACAAATCTGCACAAGTAACGGCATTTATCACAATTATGTACTATTTAGTTTTCAACAACTTTGCGTTTTTTTTTTTTGTTTTTTTTTTGGAATGCTGCTGATTATATAAAGGCTATGGTTGGCTGCATACAATACAATACAAATGGATATATGAGATATATGTATGCAACAGATAGATATATAAAAGTACAAAACTGTTTATATTATACCTGACATATACATATAGATACTCTATATGAAATGATATACATATACATATCTATCGAACAAATGTTCGATTTATGGAAAAGCTTCGCTTAAGTTTATGTAATTATTAGTTTGAGTTTCAGTTATGTTTGTTTTGTAAGTTTTGGCAATAGGTTTTTTTTTTACATGATTTCTTGGCAATTCGTACAACAATTGGAGTATACATTATAATAACAACAACCTAGCGGGAGTTTTTTTTTTAGTTAAAAACTTAAATCAATTTAAATAAAAATCAATTTAACAAGAAGCTTTTCTACGTACTACTTTCACATATGCAACTAACTATTTATGTATCTGTATTAATATCATTTCAATGTATGGTATACATGGCTATATATGTGCACGATATGCATAATGGTAATAAGGTAATTACAAATATTGTGATTGCTTATATATATAGATAGATATAATATATAAGTATATTCGTATAGTTTTTAAAGAGCGCTAGTGAGAGATCCTTAGCAACGAGAGGCAGTGAAGTAGTAGATAGTAGCTTATATACCGCTTGATTGCTGCTGCTGCTGTTTTAGTATTTTTTTTTTTTTCTTTAATTGAGGTCCAGCCACTTGAATTATGTCGATGTGACACCCTTACGGGCTACTAGCATATTGAGTATTGGATTCTTACGTATGTAGCTCACGGCCTTTTTATGCGTGACCATTGTAAAGTCATAGCCATTGCATTGGAGTATCTTGTCATGTATGCGTAGACCCGCCCGTGCAGCTGGACTGCCTTCGTGCACTTCAGTAACATAAATACCCTAGACGTTTTCAATTTGTTTTTTTTTTTTTATAAGATTATTAAATTCAGTTAAATAAAGGTTCTTAGTAGAAACTTAAGTAGCACTTATAACTTACATAGTCTGTATAACCTTGTGGACTCTTTTTATAATCCTGATCAATGCCACCGCCAATTTTAAAGCCACATTTTAAAATTTCTCTACCCTCCTGATCATAGTCCTTCTCTTTATGCAGCGTTATAGGAATCTATGAATTAAAATATATTACAAATCAATCAACATCATCACTACAAATATAAGAACTTGAATTGTGTGAAAGTTTGTTTATGACATCTGCTGTATGTTTCGACCCAATTTCACGCATACAAAGACAACAAAATACACCTACAAACAGGAAGAACGCTGTTGCTACCTGTGCGTGTGTGTGTGTATGCTTTGGCTGAGTGTGAAATTTACAACTTACGCTTAAACATTCCATAGCCGTACCGGCCTGGTGCTGAAATGCCATTTTTGCCATGCTGCTGCCGTTTGTTTTAGTTATTTAAATTCTAATAAACTAAATAAATAATTTTATATGGTTATTTTTCTATGCACAAAAGGGAAACTTAATGTCGCTTTCGCTGTCGCTTGCCTATACTCTTAAGAGTGGCACAAATAGTCAGTGTTGGAAAGTGCATAAAATAAACTAAACATTTCGTTATATGTATGTATACATATATATATAAATATTTTTTTTTATTAGTTTAACATAAATAAACAATAGTTTGGAATTAGTTTTAATTTGTATATATATTTATATTTATATCTAAGAGCGCCTCATTGCCAACATGGTATTAATTTCCCAAATGATAATACGCGTTCTATCGATAATCTCCCGCAATTGGCGATTTTTTAATTTAACAGTTTCAATTAGTTCCTGATTTTCTTGTAATACCTTCCGATATTCATCACACTGTGAGGGCTCTATACGTGGATCAGGTTCGTCTCTGTATGGTATTAGGGTTTCAGCGTTCATATAGTCCATTCCAGCATCATTACACTTTTCATAGATAATGCGCACACGCTTGAAAAGTAATCGAATGGTACGAAAGTATTCTTGAACCTTTTTCTCTGTATTGTTGTCCCTATGTGAGGTGGGTTGTATGTTCTTTAATGCTGAGAAAACCTCCTGGAAACGGGACGCTATGTCCTGCACTGTCTCTTGACCCAAGCGTGATAGCTGCACAATATTTATTTCCTTATGTGGATTTGGTTGGGAAATTGCTAGCATATTATTGCCGCCACTTCCGCCAGCTGCACCCGTAGTGGGATTGTGTTGTTGCTGCTGTTGTTGTTGTGTGATATTGGGCTGCTGCTGTTGTTGTGGAGCGCTATTGCCAGCAAGACCAATTCCTTGCTGTGGTCCAATCATTTGTTGTTGCATTGGGTTTGGTTGCTGCTGCGGCATATTTGACATTGGCACCCCGACACCACCCTGCATCATTTGTTGCTGCGGTTGCATCTGGTGTTGTGGAGACATACCCATGCCCTGCATTAAAGCAGCTGGTCCACCGCCAGCACCTTGGTTGGGATTCATTTGCATACCGCCGGGTCCGACTGGTCCACCGGTGCCCATCATGCCCATTTGATGTTGTTGCTGCTGTGGCGGCATATGCATGCCTGCTCCTCCCTGCATAAAACCACCCATCTGCATCATATTAGGCCCACCTCCGCCACCTGCTCCACCTCCACCTTGTGGACCTTGATTCATTTGATTTTGTCCATACTTCCACATTTTACTCCACAATAAAAAAGCCGAACAACAATCAACAAACAGTCTTAAGAAACTACTTATCAACACTGTCGGCTAAAGAGTTGCCACATAATAAAAAAATATTAATATAAGGCAATCAAAAATATTAATCGGATATCGTGTCACCGGTAAGTTTATCGTTGAAATCCATGTAGCTGGTTGACGTTTGTAAAATTTTATTTTTTCGCCAGAATCATTGGTTGAAAGCAGGCACAATGTCACGCGAAGATGATATTAATGGATTTGAAGACTGGGTAATAAACGCTAATGATTAAATACGTAGAGATCTGCGATTAATATACCATTTACAGGGCGGCTATTTTGAAGCAAAAAAATCTAAACTTGAAGAGCAATTTGCAGCCGCCAGTGATCCATTTCGAAAATCCAATCTCTTTGAGGGTATTGCGATTTTTGTAAATGGACGTACTGATCCATCAGCTGATGAACTTAAACGCATTATGATGGTACATGGTGGTACATTTCATCACTATGAACGATCGCACACCACTTTTATCATTGCATCCAATTTGCCTGATGTAAAAGTACGCAATATGGATACAAGCAAAATAATCAGTGCCCAATGGGTAGTTGATTGTGTTCATCAGATGCGTGTGCTTGACTATAAACCATATCTATTGTATACCAATCAAAAAACAACGCAGCCACGTATAAATTTTGGAAAAACCAAACCCAACAACTCCATGATATTTAGTGGAAATACAAGTGCATTTACAAAACCGAGCGCAACTGCAACTGCAACTGCAACTTCATCCACATCAATGGAGTCTAATCTGGGTGGTATACTAAAGGAGCTGCAACAAGCTGTGGCAATATCACCAGACAAAAACATAACTTATTCGAACAAGATAGGCAATGTGTCCGCAACAGTAACCAGCAGCAACGCTGCTCGCACTGCCGTAGATCCGGCATTTCTTAGCGAATTTTATAAAAATTCGCGTCTTCATCATATTGCGACCCTTGGTGCTGGATTTAAGCAATATGTCTGTGAACTGCGGCAGGCGAATGGTAACAAACCCATAGAGCTAAACAAAAATTTGTTTCTATCGCTCAAAAGTAAACAAAATGTGTCTTTAACTTTGATTAACAAACGTTACGTTATGCACATTGATATGGATTGTTTTTTTGTATCCGTTGGACTTCGAAAACAGCCTGAGCTGCGGGGCTCAGCCGTTGCTGTAACACACTCCAAAGGTGGCAGCGCAGCTACTGATGTGCCAGTGCACCCAAAGTCTGATCGTCAGTTGGAGAAAGCTTTATTTACACGACGATATGACTATCAACAACATGATTATAATCGGGTTGACAAGGTGCGTAATGGATTTGACAATAAGATGTCATTGTCAGAGATTGCCTCCTGTAGCTACGAGGCACGTGAAAGGGGCATCAAAAATGGCATGTTTGTTGGCCATGCGCTCAAACTGTGTCCTGAACTAAAGACTATACCATATGACTTTGAGGGCTATCGTGAGGTAAGCAAATAGTTCTATTTAGTAAAAATTACTTTTAATTATCAATAATAAATATATTTTAGGTGGCTTTTGCGCTATATAATACTGTGGCACAGTATACGTTAAGCATTGAGGCAGTTAGCTGCGATGAAATGTTTGTGGACCTGACAAATATATTGCAGGAATTGCAAATAGATGTCATGACATTTGTTACTTATTTACGCAATGAGGTGAGCATGAAAACCGGCTGTCCATGTTCCGCGGGTGTGGCTGAAAACAAGTGAGTCCACTTCCAAAAAAATATAACAAATCATTAGGAAACAAGAATTTTAACAATTCATACTTAATGCATTGGTAGACTTTTGGCTCGTATGGCCACCAAATTAGCCAAGCCAAATGGACAATATCTGCTGGATACTGAAGATGCAGAAAGTTATATGGCCCCCCTGGCGCTAGATGTCTTGCCAGGTGTCGGTAGCAGCATTACCTACAAACTAAATCAGGCAGGATTAATTACATGCGGTGATGTACAAAAGTTTTCCATATCGCGTCTAGAAATGCTGTTAGGCAAAAAAATGGCACAAACTTTATACCAGAATTGTCGTGGTATCGACCCACGTCCTTTGGCTTATGAACAGGTGATACATCTATTGAACCAGCCTTATCACATTCCATAATTCATATATTTACCGCTTAGCAACGTAAATCTGTATCTGCTGAGGTCAACTATGGTATACGCTTTACCAAAATCGACGAATTGGAAACTTTTTTACGTCAATTATGCACCGAGGTGCACAGTCGTCTAACTGAGATAAAGCGCAAAGCCAAATCAATTACCCTAAAGCTAATGATACGCGCACCAGAGGCACCTGTCGAAACGTCCAAATATATGGGACACGGTGTCTGCGACAATCAGACAAAGTCAACTTTGCTCAAGCAGAGCACCGATGATATTGATCTTATAACTCTCAATGTGTTAAAATTAATGAATGACTTGGATTATCCAGTACATGACCTTCGTGGCATTGGTATACATCTCAGCAAGTTGGATGATGCCGTAGAACCTAAAAAAGAAAATATTATTAAAAATATGTTCTCCAAAATTTCGGAAAAACAAAAAGGTATTAAGCAATTCTATGCTTTTGTATACAATTATATATTATAATAGAATTTCCGTTTCTTATCAACACAGATAAACCTTCCGTTGTATTTGGCAAAAAGCCCGTCGAAAATAAACCAAAACCTGTACCCGTAAATGTGCTGAGCATGTTGCAAAATGCTGCATCAAACCGAATATCAACAGTCTGGGAGCCTCCACCGTTGCGAGAAAAAGTTAACTTAAATAGGGATGGTATATCAACCAATCCACAAGATGAACCACTAAAGAAAAAGCCTAAAACGAAGAATGTCGTTACCATGCTAGAGAAAGCAGCTGAACTACGAAAATCAATTGATTTTATACCCATTTCCATGGTAGAGCCAACCATCTCAATCGAAGATCAGAACGCAAAGAAAATTTTTGAGAAATATGATGCTGACGTTTTGGCGCAATTGCCATTGGAATTACAGCATGAAATAATTAATTATCCGGATGAATATTTGCATCGAGTAGACAGAAAAAATGTTTTATCTAAAAAGCATATAACTTTTGTGGATAACTTAGAAAATATAGCCCAACGTCGCGCGCCACCAAAAACACCACCAGTGCCATTGATAAGGAAATCTTATAGTCCCATAGGTGAATGTGATTTACAGCCCTCAACATCAAAAGCAGCCTGGGCAATGCAATCAAAGTACTTTAATAATACTGAAAATATCATGGTGGAATATATAAGAGATTTGCCCCGTTTTATGCATCCCGCTATTCTAAATTATTTAGAGGAATCTCAAGCAATACCAAAAATTCGTCCATTCAAAACTTTTGAGACCACAGATAATATGGACAAATCAAACAGTGTCTTCGACGATTCCAGTTATAAACTAATGCTAGCCTCTTGGGTCAAAACAGAGGATGAACCAAAACGTACCGATGTTGATCTAATGTATGTAAACATATGTTATCTTGCTGATAAAGGAAAATTTGATGAAGTCTATGACGTTATGAAATACCTAGGCAAACTCATTAAAACCAAACGTGCTGATTCTTGTCCCTGGCACATGGCCTACAATAAGATTGAGACCAATGTGCAGAAAAAAGTGGGCAGCATACTGGATTGTCAAATCTATTTACCAAATAAAATTAATTGCAACAAATGTTCCTAAACATATCAATTAATATAAAATTACTGCAGGTAATTACCTTGAGTACAAAATGTCTTTTTTAAATAAAAGCATACCAAAGCATCGAAAACCATTCTTTTTTTTTTCTTTTTTTTGTTATAAACATATAAATCAAGTTATCGATATTGAACGCTAAGAGTTCTATTGAATCGAATGTATTTATTAATGAAATATATTTATTTTCTATATATTATTAGTTAAAAAAAAAAAAAAAAAATGTTTAAAGCGTTATTAATGTCATAAGTGGAACGAGTAATAATAATCTTGGGACAATTGCAATGGCGATGTCGATGGCGTTGATAACTTTATATAGAAAGGGCGTCTGAGCAATTGTGTATTGAGCTGGTAAGACGCTGCTGCTAACTTACCAGCTGGCTAAAGACAAATAGGCCAAGTCAAAGCTGGACAGGCCAGCCCAGACCAGGCCAACACCTGGCGGAACTGGCAAGTCATAATTTGCACTTTAATGAAAGCGCGTCGTTGGATTCAGAGAACAGGTAAAGTCACTGCAGTTAATCGCCAGCGACGTCGATTGCCGGCCGGCAGCGTCGTAATATGTAATTGATTCGCATGCTTGCCCAGCTTTGGATGCATGTTGAAGCTTCAGTCCCACTTGACAAACTATAACAATTACACTGCCATTGGTTGGTAGTAAAACCCCACCATACACACACACACACACACACACACACATTTATATATGTTATATTTATATATACCATTGTAAATATGGCTCAGATTGAGAGCAACAAAAGCAAAAAGCAAAAGCAACAGCAACAGCAGCAGCAGCTGTTACCTTTACCTCGCAATGGTAATTAAAAATAGTCAAGCTGCATTTCTTGTGCCGCATCCGGTGGCTGCCTGACTGTGGGCTGGGCCTGTTCCTCTGGATTTACATGAGCTGCGCTTTGTCTGATTTAATTATGTGCGCAAAAGGCGTCGTTGTTTCATAAATTTTATGCATCCTGTCGACGCGAAACACAGTAGCTAAACTTCAACTAGCCACGTCCAGGCTAACCAGTAGCAACTCCTTTTGTACCTTACCCCCTGTCTTCGCTTTTCTCACTCTCTCTCTCTCTCTCTCTCTCTCTGTCTGTCGGTTTTGGTTTCGGTCTGGTTTTATATACATAAATATATAACTACCTGAACCAGCAAGATGCAAATGTTGTCAGGTTTTGATAGACTTGTTGGCAGCATCAAATAGTTGCCAACATGATTTGTCAACGAGAATCTGCTTATGCGTCGTATGTGTGTGAATATGTATATGCGTTTTTAGCATGCTGCATGCCACAAGAATCTTGTCCAATTGTCAGTTAAATTGTATCTCTTTCATATCAGTATTTACATTATGCATTTTGCCTGACTTTGATTAATAGCTTTAAATATTTTCATATCCTTCTTAACCGACTACTTAAAAAGTAAATCAAATTCTTTAAGACTTTTACATAGTTAGTGAAACAGCGACATTCTATCTATCTCTTTCTAACTCTCTAATGACATACGCTGCAAATGCTATAAACGGCGAACAATTAGCTCAACATTTTAATGTTGTTAACTTTGATTAATAAATGTTTGTAGTAGAAGCTAACTAATAATAATAATAATAATAATAAACAATTAAAGAATACGTTTTTAACAAATTATGTATTGAAAAAATTATTAACAGATCAATACAATTGTTAAAAATCGTCATCATCTGACAATTTAAAGTCTTGAAGTGTACGAACTTGAGCCTCATTCAAGTTTGATTCCCTAACATTCGTAATGGGTGCCAAACAGTTGGGGCATTGATTCAAGTCCATCAAATAAATGACTAAAGGATGCTCCTTGCAAATTTCCGAAATGCGTCCAAAGAAATGATGGAAACACTTGAAGCATTCAAATGCCTTTTTGGAACGCTCACAAATACATTTCCATTCTGGATAGGTGTTATTTTCTTCAGCTTCATTATTTTCTTTAGCTCCTGAAGAACATTCAGCTTTATCGGTAGCCATTGTATTATCCTTCCAATTAATAGACGATGGAGTTCGGTTTTACAAATTTGCAATCCTGCTTCAGTTCACAATTTCACAAAATTTTTCCAGAAAAATGCCAGCTTCCGAACTAGACGAAGTCGAAAGTGATAAATATTGCTACGTTGCCTTGCCAAGAAAGTTTTTAGCCTACTACAATTTCTGAAAACTGGAATCTATTTGACAAAGCGACAGAAAAGTCATATAGACATATAGAATATAGTAAATCAAAGAAGGCTGAAAGTAAATTGACATTGCTAAAAAGTAATGCTTATAAGTGGTACGTTGCATTTAAACGTGGACGAGATGTTTTGGAAGATTTGCCTCACTTCGGTTGGCCATCAACATCAAAGTTCAAGGTCATGTTGACTATTTTCTTTGATTATCGCGATGTGGTGTATTCGGACTTTTTATCAGAATGTTACACTGAAAATTGGTAGTATTAGCCGAGCATTCTGAAGCATTTGGGAGAAAAGATTCGTCGGAAAAGGCCCAATTTCCTGGAAGGAAAACCCATGAAGCTTGCACCATGATAAAGCTCCTGTGGGATGGCGCGTTCATTTTAATTGAGTTCCCGGCCAAACACTTAACAAATACTATGGAACAACCCCATCGTATTCACCTGATCTGGCTTCAGCTGATTTTATTTCATTTCCCAAACTCAAAGGACCACTGCGAGGCAGCCATTTTGAGTCAATAACAGATATTAAAGAGAATTCGCGGAGGTTATTGAAGTCAAAGCTGAATATTTTTATTCTTTTTTTTGGGCCAACTCCAAGTACTTCGTTAAGAGATTGTATGTACATTATATAACTTTACCTTGGCTTACCTAATCATTCTCTCAATACTAAAGTAATTTGTGCAGGATTACCCTTTGGTTAGCTATCTGTGGGTTAGCTGATTGTTTGTGGTTTTTTTTCCCACGATGTGGTAGCTAACAGTAGCTGGAAAAGCTGCTGGAAACTGTCAATGTAATCAGACGTGGCACTCGCTACGACAAGATCACTGCCAAAGAAGCAACAACCTTAGGCAGTTGGCAGTTTGTAGTTTGCAGCTTGCTGTTTGCTGTTTGCGGCTTGCAGTTGGTTAACAGCAACAACATATATGTATGTAAATATGCATAAGGCACAGCCGGCTGCAAGATGCAACATGAAGTATAAACAGCGGGATTTGAGGCAGCAACATTGGCATGAGCATGTTGATAATGGGTTGCTGTCGCAGACATTTGCTACCAAATAAGCTAAGCGACAACAACACATACAGCAAGAACATAGCAACAAGAAGCATACAACCAACAATACATAGACTTTTGTTAGCGGTTTCAGATTTTTGCCGCCAAAGTTGCTATTGGGAGTTGCAGTAGGCAGTTGCAGTTGCGTCTATGTAAAACTTCTAGCCAATTAACTTGGCAACCAAGGCGCTGGCAGACGTAGCCAATACTAAGTCGCAACCGCAGCCGGTGCCTTATGATTAGAATCGTCGACAGGAGGCCGCCAAACGGGCACGGCACAAACAGCAACAGCAGCAGAAGCAACAGCAATCGTAGCAGCAACAGCAGCAGCATCTACAGCACTAACAACAACAGCAACAACAACTAACCAAAGCTAATGAACCATGTTGCCGCTGATGAACCCGAGCTGATTAATGATGCCTGGTAAGTTGGTAAGGGAACTTGCATACAACTGCAATTGGGAGTTAGCAGCTCTTTGTGTGTGTGTATATATATATATATATATATGTGTGTGTGTGTGTGTGCAATGTTAGTGTCTATATGGCTATAGCTATGACTGTGGTACCTGGTCCCTGAGGGCAGCTAACAACTTAACTAGCTTGGATGGTGGGCTTAGGGTTGTGGCCAAAAATATAGGCAACAACAACAACAGCAACAGCAACAGCAGCAGCAACAAGAACACTAACAACAATAACAACAGCAAGAGTAATAACAACAACAAAAGCGTCAACAACAGCAATACAATTTTTGGCTGCAGCTGAAAGAAGCTGACAAAAGTTGCCCATTGGCTAAACAAAGGCCGTAGTGGCGCACCTGAGAATGTTGATAGCCCCCATGGAGCCCAAGGCCCAGAGTCTCTCAAACTTAGAGTCTCTCAAGTCCAAGTGCAAGTCGTTTTTTATGCCACTCAAGCGACGACAAGGCGACCAAAAACAAGCAACAGCCGCTTGAGCTAAACCTGGATAGTCTGGCAACTGGCAACTGGCAACTGCCAACTCGCAACTGGCAACTTGCAACTGGCAACTTGCAACTGGCAACTGGCAACTGGCACTAGAGCTATTGCTGGTGAGGCTAAAGTTGGAGTTGATGTTGAAGTTGGGCTCGTTTGCGGGCCCTTTATCACATGCGCACATCATTTACTGGACGTGGACGCAGCGCGCGCACTTTAGCAATTGTTGCTTTAAAGTGTTTGCATCGTGACAAAATCAATGTTGTTGCCCTGACTCTGTAGTTTGGTTGCCTGACAGCCTCTTGGACAGTGATTCATGGTTTATTAAGCGCATTATGCCGCAGTATACTTTGAAGTTACCAGCGACAACAACAACAAGCAGTTTCTGTTGCTGTTGCTGTTGCTGTATACCAAACAGCAAGCAACAACAACAACAACAACAACAACAGCAACAACTGCAACAGCAGCAGCAACAAGTAACAACAGTTGTGGTAGTTATTGTGGCATTGCACGTGTTTGAAGCCCTTAAAATGTGGCAACTGTGGCAACCGCTGCTGTTGCCTTTGGCATTGGCAATGAACACTTGGTACTGGCTATAACCCACGTTCTGTGGGCCAAGCTGTTCACTTCAGCAATTGATTACTTAACATGTTTTATGGCAACGGCAAGTTATGTGGCGACTGGCGCGTTAATTTGAGCCTGTTGCTGATGCTGCTGTTGATGCTGCTGCTGCTGTTGGCCTTGGTTACCTTTTTGCTGCAGTCTGCAATGCTGCGTGGCAGCCAAACAAATTGCTGCTCGGCAGACGCTGAAGCATAAATCAGCGCACAAGTCAAAACACATCAACATCAGCATCGACAGCCACATCGACAGCCACATCGACAGCAGCATCGACAGCCGCATCGACACCAACAGTAATACTAATAGTAGTAACAGCAACAGCAACAGCAACAGCAACAGTCACAGCAACAACAACAATAAACCCATCAACAGCTTCACAGGCTAGACAGGCCAAGAAATACAAACAGCAACACCCACATGAGCAACTTCAATATCGAAAATGGGCGTTACAAATTCGCCTTAAACCATAATTCAGTTCCACACTTCTATATTAAATTTGAGCCTGTCTATGCGGCGTATGCGCAACGTTTGCATGTGCAAATGGAATTAATTACGGCAAATGCAACAAAAAAAAAAAAAAAAAAATTAAATATCAAAAAACCAACAAAATAAAAAAAAAAGAAAAAAACCTAAAAGCAAATTCTCGTTTATAACCAAATCCACATCCACATCCACATCCGAAATCTGAGTGTTTGCATGTGAATGAGATGAATTGCCAGTCAAAGATGCAGGCGCGCGATAAAAACCGCGCCGAAAACGCGTCGGCTGCCTAGTTGTTGATTTATGCAACATAACGTTGTTTCAATATACCCTTTAGCATGCTATAAATAGTATCTAACTTAATTTAAATAAGCTAACTAACTTTGTAAATAAGCTAACTACAATACAGCAACAGTTGCTAAAACTGCAACAAGTTAAAACAGAAATGAAGTCAGACCAAATGTAGCACATTTATATTTAACTAAATTATATATTATATCATATATATATCTTGATCTGTATAGGTTTATGTTTTATTATAAAATTTACAGAGTATTCAAGGATTTACAGAGTATTTCATAGTCTGGTTTTTTGCTGCTAACTGAGCAATTCCATTACGTATGCCGAAAATATGCAAATTGGCAATTTGAAGTGTGAACGCCGCCAGTGGCAACAGCAACCAACAACCAACAAGCAACAAGCAGTAAGCAGTAAGCAGCAACCAAACAACGGCAACTTTCTGTGAATTATGCCAAAGAATTGCCATCAACGTTAGCTTCGACGTCAGCGTTAACGTAAGTTTAAACGCCGGCGTCAACGTCAACGTCAGCGTCAGCGTCAGCGTCAGCGTTGGCGTTTGCTTTGCTGCACTTGCCATTAGAATGCAATCGAAGCGTCAGAAATAAATTACAAAACCATGTAAAGTGCAAACTGAGATTTGTTTCTTTTTATTTTATTTTGTTGTATTTTCGAACATTTTCCTATTTCTATTTCTATTTTTTTTTTTTTATTTTATTTTATTTTATTTATTTTTTTTTTTTGACGTTTCGCTGGAGCTCTGTAATCGCATTTATGGCCACATAAATCTTGGCTAAAATTTGCCGTTGCCTAACAAAGTTGTCGTTGTTGTTTCTTCTGGCAATGGATTTTTTATTTAATTTTTTTTTTTTCTTCTTTTCCTTCTTCTTTTTATTTATTATATATTTCTTTTTTTTTATCAATTGAGCCGCTCTTAAAGTGAAACTGGTCCACAAGCTGAACAAGCTTTGATTTATTTATGTGCTCTCCATGTCCGACTCTGGGCAGCGATAATTTAGCGCGCTTTCACGCATTTTTAATTCCCCTCCATTGGTAATTTGGTATCCAGCATGGAATCGCTATACGATCTTAAGATATAAGATCTGTATATACATATATATAAATATATAAATATATATATGTATATATATGTATATAAGTTACATACGACTACGACAATGTCGTGTGCAAATGTAGCTTGTAATTGAATTTCTCGCATAAAATATGCTAACTATTCCCCAGTGGACACGCCCAGTGTTGAGGTGGGCGTCTGTCTGTTGAGTGAAGCAGCAACAACTGCAACAACAGTATCAGTAACAGCAACAGCAACAGCAACAGCTACAAAAATAGCAACAGTAACTGACATACAGGCAGGTGTAGAAGGAGTTGAAAGTTGGAGGCGGGTAATCGCATTCATCTGATTAGTCAGAGCTAGGCACTGGGCTTATGTTAATCAGATCGAGATACTATAATGACATAAACATTCGCATTACATCAGCGGACAACATTTCATTTCAATGCGATCTGTTAAGGCTCATTATATCGTATTACCAATGACGTTGACATATCGTAAAGCTAAACCGATCATACGATTTTACCCTGATCGTACCAAGCATACTTATAGACTCATTGTTATGTTAAGCCGATTTACAATAGTAAAAAAATTGGAATTCTATAAAGTAGTTCAATATAGAAAGAAAAGATTGTTTAATAAAAAAACCAAATAATAAGGCATAAAGGATCAAAAGAGGAAGCAAACTATCACACAATAAACGATATCAAAACATGATCCGAATATATATTAAAATATATTAAATACTGATTATATGTTGATCTATTTTCATATACAGTATATACAATAAATTTTTTGCTTTTATGGGGCTAATTTTAGTGTTAAATAATTTTATTATGTTTAAAAATAACATAATTTTGCTTTTAACCAATATTTGCTTATAAACGGTACACCTTATAAACGATATATACTGTACCTGTATTATATATCAGTTTGATGTTTTATTCTGATATGAAATCATAACATATTCAATTTCTATATTGTCTACAAATCTGAACGTTAATTGATCGTGTGCTGATCTCATACTTTTCTTACAGCGTAATTTCTTTATTAAGCATCCAATGATATACACAGTATAAGTTTCGATATCATATGCTGATCGAGTATTGTTACATGGCTATAAACTGATATTTTTTATATATTTTTCTATATTGCTTTTTTCTTTGTGCTGATCTGATTTAACAGTTATTGCTTAGTTAATATATAAATTGATCTGTTATCGTATACGGATCCAATACTGTTCATAAGCTGATATAACCTTACATATGCTGATCTAATCTTATTAAATGTTTTGATTTCATATATTAATATGATACTAAACATTGAGACTGATCATATACTGATCAGTAATAATATATTGATCATATACTTTCTATTGATCAAATACTATATCAATGTTGTATATTGATTTGCCATTGTATACGGACTTGATATTGTATGCTGATCTGATAGTGACACTGAACTGTTATATTGATCATATGTAAATCTTCCAATTAGTGCTAATCTGTTATTGTTTATATACTGATCTGATATTGTAAACTGATCTGATATTGTAAACTGATCTGATATTGTAAACTGATCTGATTGTTTTTCTGATTTCGTATAGAATATAGCACTGATCTGATATCTTAGCAATATTATATATTGATTTATGCTATCACTGATCTATTACTATATACCGATCCGATATTGTTTGCTGATTAAGTGATACCAAAGAATGATCTGTTGATATATATTGTTCATATCACTATCTGTAATTATATATTGATATCATACTTAATGTTAATCTGTTGTGAATCATGTTCTGATCTGACATCATATACTTTTCATATAATGTCTTGATTGCATATACTGAGGTGTTATTATATATTGAACTGATACCGTATGCTAAACAGTTACTAAACACCGATTTGACATTGATCATTTATTGATAGATTGATATACTTATCTGATCTCGTATGTTGTACTCATTTTATATATATAAATTAATGAGTTTTTATGTACAAATCAGTTGTTATAAGTTGATAATTAAGTGATCAAACACTGAATATATATATATATACTGATCTTATCTGATTTACTATGATCATTATATGAAATAATTAAAAGAAAGAGTAAAGAAAGGATAATAATGAATTGTTGTTAGAGTTCATAGTCAGAGAACTGTCACCTTTTCCGGCTACTGTATGTTATATGCACCACCCAACCCACCTAACCCACCTAACCCACATCACCCACTGTAAACCACTTCATTCACTTCATCTACTTCACCCACTGGGCAATATCAAAAGCGACTATTTATTTCCTATCTAATTTACAAGAAGCCCATGCAAAAGCCAATCACGGCAACATTTAGTCATTCCAAATGCTACATAAACTGACAGTCTATTTGTTTTATGTCAAGCTTCAGCTTCAGTTTTGGTTTTCAACTCTTATGCTTACGAGTAATGCTAGCAACAGTTGCAATAGTAATAGCAGCAGCAGCAGCAGCCAGAGCAGCAGCAGCAGCCAGAGCAGCAGCAATAGCAAGAGTAACAGTTGGTGGCTGTCGTTGACACGCCTGCAATTGAGCTGATATGAATCACAGTAAAGCCGTAGCGAACGGACTCTCGGAGTGAGTTGCATTATCTAGATAAATAATTATTCAACTTAAATCGAAATCGTAATGAATTTTTCGTTATACGTTATATTCGCGATATTCGCGGGAGTGTCAAACTGACGGCAATACGCGTTCATTGTCAGTGCTTTGTTAGCAATATCGTTCGGTTTTGTTGGCTGGCTGGCTGACTGGCAACATGTTGCTGCCACCGCATGTTGCTTGCCTTAATTGGACAGCGATACAAATCGCTTGCAACTGCAACTGCGACGTTAACTGAGATTCCGATTGGGTATGGGTTTTGGTACCTGAACCTGGGCTTGGACCTGGATATAAACCTGGACTTAAACTGACTTGACTTGGACTGAGACTAAGGATTGGAACCTAAACCATAGTCAGTTGCAAAGTTAAAACTTCTGCCTTAATGTTAACAGGAATGGGTTGCATTCATTTGGCACGCCCAGTCAAAACACCTGCAACCGTTTACACGTCGACTACAGTAAGAGCTGATGGCAATTTGTCAAATTTCCTGGCTGGGCTCACTTAACGCCCAGTTCGTCTTGCAATTATCCTTATTAGCTTCAACCGTGGCATAAAACATCTTTTCTCGCATCTTTCTCCAACAATCTTTGGCCGCCAAAGGGCTTTTCATCCGATATTTTGTTAGGGGATTTTGGCAGCGCTTAGCGCTTGTTTGCACTGATAAATGCGCAGCGATGGGTAACACCTCTAAAAGAAAAAAAAAAAACAGGGATGAAAAAAACACAACAACAACAGCATCAAACAAAAAAAAAGGAATACAAGACAACAACAAAAAAAGTGTAGCTAAAGAACTGAAAGTGTAGCCAGAACGCGCCTAATTACACGGACATGGCTACCAAAGGATTTAACCAAAAGCCATTGGCTTTCGGGAAGGCCAATTTCACACCAATTGTGAGACTTCCAAATGAACGAAAAGCCTTTGGGCGGTCGCACTTAAATCTTAACTTGGCCTTATGCTATCACTTGGCCATTTTAACTCTTGTCTGTTGTCTGTTATATGTTATATGTTGTATATTAAGTTTTTCTGCTGTTGATGTTGCTGTTGCTGTTGTTGTTGTTGTGGAAGGAACTATCATTAGCTACACAGACTTGGTTATTGTCCGTTTGCGATTCAAAGTGCGCGCTCATCAATAAGTCTTTGCTGCTGTTGCTGCTGTTGCTGTTGCTGCTGCTGCTGCAATTATGGAACGTTCTGTCGTCTGTCCAATTGCCTGTGCGTCTGTCCATATGATCAGTGTCCATGTCTGCATTGTGGCGCATTTATGGCGCCGCATACGTCGGCAATTAAACAATTCGCTTGCCGGCAACAACAACAACAGCAACAACAACAATGCGTCTGTTGGCCAAATTAAGAGTTGGCCCGCAACCAACGCCACCGTCGCCGTCGCTGTCTCTGTTGTTGTTATTGTTGTTATTGTTGTCGTTGTTGTCGATTGTCCATAGTTGGTCAATGGAATCGAAACAAGTTGTAAGCGATAAGAACGTTGCCATTGTTTACGTGCTGCTGCTGCTATTTTTGCTGCTTATGTTGTTGGTGTTGTTATTGCTACTTTTGCTGCTGCTGTTGTTAGCATTGTTGTCGTCTCTTGTTTGGTTGACTTTGGCTGCGCTTTGTAATTATGGACATTATTGTTGCCTGCTACACACATTTACATGGTGTAGCGCCTGCAGCTTGCTTAATAATCAAAGAGGCGGTACCACATTCGCACAGCTACCGAAAATATTCACAACCATAGCAACAGCAACAGCAACAGCAACAGCAACACAATCAAAAGCAGCAATCAGCAGCAACAACAACAACAACAAGAACAACTATAAACCAGATGTATAACATTGAATATGAATATCAACAGATTGTTGACCGACACCTGCTCTGAATAGCTATATGCAACATCATAAGATTATGCTTGTAACCAAATTATAGACAATTCCAATAAGTATTGCTACTAACTGGATCATCAGACGGCTATCAATTGCTGTGGCACTTGCTCTACAATTTGAAGCAATCATTAACTGATTTTTAAGCACAATTAAATCAAAATAATAACAAAAAAGAAATAAGAAAATGGTAACAAATTTTTTGTTAAACAAATTCAAGAAAACAATAATAAACAAATTTATAAATTTATTTAGAAAATTTAAAACAAATATATAAAAAATAATTTATTTCTAACTTATATATTAGAAATATATATACAAATTTTAAAAATATATAAAGAAAAATGTAAAATAAACTAAAATATATAAATCATATATATAAAAACTATATACAACAAGTAAGAAGTCTGTAGTCGAGTGTACCCGACTACGAGAGCTCCTTTGCCTACATATACAGCCATAAACACACATACTCATACATACACACAGTTCTGCACGTACTTAGCCATTGCGCGCACCTTTTAGCCCCCCACGCTCCATAGCGTGGTACTTAATGTTGTATAACTTCCGTGTTTATTGTTCAATTTTAACAAAAGTCACAACGTAGATGAACAATGGACTACTTAATATGTGTGCGAAAAATAAATTTGATCGGTTAAAAATTGTACCTTATAATCGTTTTTTTCGATTTGCGGGGGTCAGGGGAGGAAATTCAAAAATGAAAAACAAACTCGTATATTGGTTGCTCTAGCTCTTATAGTCTCTGAGCAACAGGCGTTCATACAGACGGACAGACAGACAGACGGACAGACGGACAGGGCTAGATGAACTCGTCTTGGCGTCCTGATTCAGAATATATATACTTTATGGGGTTTCCGATGATTATTTCTATGTGTTACATACTTTTGGATTTTGCATATTTCCAATAGCTCCGCTTTGCTTCTTTTTTACAAAAAGGCAAAGGGGCTAATAAAAAAAATAGAATATTAAACAAAATGTTAAATGTAAAATGAGATTTAATATTGTTGTCGTACAGCTTATAATTTGTTTCAAACCGATAAAAATTAATATGAACTGATTCCAAATGAACGATTTTTTATTTTTATTGTGTATAAAATATTTTTTTATAAGCAATTTTTTGCATTTATGAGGCTAAATTTAGTTCTAAATAGTTTCATGATGTTTAAAAATAAAATAATTTTGCATTAAAGCAATAGTTGCATATGAGCTGTGCATCTTATAACCGATATATACTGTATTTATAAAAAACATAGAAAAATAAATAAATTCTTTACAAAAAAAATTGTTTTATAGAAAATATATTTAAAATATATTAATTATATGTATAAAAACTATATAAAAAATATATAAATAAATAAATATATAAATAAATAAATATATAAATAAATAAGTATATAAATAAATATATATATATATAAATAAATATATATAAAAAATATATATATATAATTATGAAATATTGTATTCATAAAAAAAATATAAAAAAATAAATAAATTCTTAAAACAAAAACTTGTTTTCTTGTAAGATAATTAAAAATAAGATTAAGCAGATGATTTTTTTTTTTTGGTTTTTCGAGCAACATTCATTGACTGGGCAGAGCCTTTTAAGGAGTCCCTAAGTAAGTATAGACAGGATATTACCTGTCAGCTGCGGGCTGCACCCTTTACATGTTAATTTGTGTAAAGGATCCTTTCAGTTTTGATTGATTGCCATTCACAGGTTGTTAAGTAAGCAATTTAGATTTATGTAGAAGTGTTGCTATATTTATTTATTATTATTATTATTTATTTTTTATTTATTTTATTTTATTCCCATATATAATCTATAATATATATACATATATATAAATATATATATATATATATATATATATATATAGATATATATAGATATAGATATAAATTTTCTATTTGTTTACAAGTCTTAATTATGATGATGCCTCTCTATACACTGGAATCAAGCAATTTGTCGTTTAGTTGCAGTTACAACATTCAATTTTAACTTATCGTAATTATATTATAATTAAATTCGCTAATTATTCATTATGACTATAAACGAATGACTATAAATTATAAACCTAATTAGACAAATCTTCAGGCCAAACATAAGGTAAACACCAGCAAGAACAGTTTATTCCGGCAAATAATATATATAAATATATATATATATATACCAATAAGCACTAGAACTTATATGAAATATGTCACTCAAATGAGTTATGCGCCATGGAACGAATTATTCAATGAATCATTCATTCGTAACGCATTCGATATATCATTGGATACGGCCGGCTAAGAACTAGTCACAGACCAATAGATTAGACACTACTTTATAGAACAACTTATACATATACGTATAGTTTATATATATATGGCAATCTATTTATATATATATATATTTATATATATATGTATATATATCAAATTATGTATGTATATTTAATATAGTTGTAATGATTTTAGTACAACAATTTGTGTAAACGATTTATTAAACGCAGATTGTTGCATGCATTAACTATATGAAGAGATCTGTAATTGAGAGTGTATAGATGTGTGTGTGTGTATGTAGGCAATAGGATTCTCTTAGTCGGATACACTCAACTATAGCTTCCTTACATGTTTCTTTTTTTGGTGTTAGGTTTTTGGCAATGTAAATCTGTTACTAAGCCATCATCTGTGATTTATGCGCCCAAAGCAAGAAGCAACTGCATGGCAAATGCAGCAACAGCAGCAACAGCAACAGCAGCAGCAACAGTAACAGACAATAACAACAACAACAACAACAACAACAACAAAAGCAGCAACAAGGCATGGTGGTTGGCCCCGCAGCTAATTAATTTGCCATTTGTGTCCCATTAGCGTAATTGTCTGTCAGTTAAAACTCGCCATGTGCCCCCTTTGACTTTATAAACGACGAACAACAGCCACAGCAGCACAAGCAGCAACAACAACAACAACGACAACAACGACAACAACGACAACGATGACAACGTAGCCAACTAGCCAAAGCTGACCAGAGGCAGTCGGACGAGCGAGTGGCCAACCTTTGGTTGCATTTTATGTGTCACCATTGTTGTTGCTGCTGCTGTTGTTGTTGCTGCTGCTGCTGTTGTTGCTGCTGATAATTTGCATACATGCTAAACACAAGGCGACTTTTATGTGACACGCCACGCATTTTATTTGAATTTGTTGTCAGTTGGCGCCTTTAAATTAACTTGAGGGCGGGGCTGGCAGCTAGAAGTAACATATAAAAAAAAAAACATAGAAAATAGAAAAAAAAGACACAACATTGGACAATTGCATATATATATATATATATATATATATATATAGTATATTATGGTGGCCATCAGTCTATGGAACACCTGCAAGTAACCCACGCGCTGCCAACGCCCCAACCGCCTGCGATCCTCTCCAGATTTTGCCAGGCAAACGCCATAAATGAGCCAAAGCAGAACATTTTGCGAGTAACTGCAGCTGCAGACAAAGACACTATATCTATATATATATGTATATATACATGTATGTATGTGTGTGTATATATAGCATATATAATGGATGCAGTCAGAGACTTTGGACCTGGAACTCTTGAACTGGTAAACTGGGCAGACGACAGACAACAGGCAACAAGCAACAGGCAACAAACAACAACTAACAAACATAGAGACAGAAGGCAACATACAGAAATCATGTGGCAGGAGGCAGGAGTCAACTGGCAATGGGCGGTTTGTCGGCTCGTTTGCCTTATAAAGCAAACTTCATTGTTGTTGTTGTTGTTGTTGTTGTTGTCTGAGCATTCGACTTAGATTGCTGGCGCAGATGTCGCCTGAAATAGCATGCCAGACCATGCCAGGCATAGATGGTGGACCCTTTAAGCAGCTGGTGCCGGAACGTTGGTGAGGCCCACGCACTTGTCTAGGCAATGCGATGCCGACTCTTGGCTGCCACAAAAGACAAACAAAAGCAAATGCAAACTCAATTTGCGACCAATAGAAACAAGAGGCAAAAATGGCAACATACAACATGCAACATGCAACAATGTAGTTATTGCGTGGGCGTTGGGCGTGGGGTGTATAGCATATGGTATATACCATATGGCATATGGCATATGGTGATCAACACCCCCCCCCCCTCCCTCCCACCCCTCCATGTTGTTATGCTGTAAGAAGAAGCTAAGCAGCTTTTCAGTTAGAGAAACTTCTGCAAAATCATTTTCCATTTCAATCTTAAGTTCTGCTGGTTATATAATAACTCAAACAATCATTCCAACGGCACTTAAACGCTTTACGTTATAAGCTTTATGGCCTCGCATTTGCCACTAAAAAAAAAATAAAAAAGAAAGAAAGAAAAAAAAAACAAAATTTGGACTTTAACTTAAAGTTTTTGGACTCCAGCAACGATTATAGCCCCCCTACTGCTTGAGGCTAACAGGCCACAGGCCGCTGCCCTTTGCTCATTAAAGTTTCGCCTTATTTGGGGCGCTATCTTATCATAAAAAATGCAGTTGCTTCAACACCTGCAGAGGCCACATCAAACAGACATTTGCACTCAGATGATGAAACTTTAGTCTCGACTTTGGGGCAACGCCATGGGGTACCACAAATTTCAATCAGCCATATAATAAACTGTAAAATATTTTCGAACATTTTTTTTAACTCTTTATTTTTTGGTTTGATTCTTTTCTTTATAATTTTTATATACAGCATAAAAAAACATAAAATTCGTAACATCAAATTAATGCAGACGAAAACTGTTTCAATTTTATCTTAAGAGCAAAACATAAAAGAAAAAGCAATTGAACTATTGGAAATTTTTAATTAACATAAAGGTTCAAAGGTATCGTTTTTAGTTTCTTACTAAATAACAAACACATGTTATTAAAATATAATTAATTCTTTTAACACGTGCTTTAACATTTCTCTAACCACTTGCTAGTATCCTTTAACAGTAGAATCAACTGCTAATAACAGCTCATTGAAGCTTAACAGATCCACAGCCCTTGCCGCCTAACAGTACCATAAACTAACAGCCCAATAGCATAACAGCCCTATGCCTGCCTGAGCCGCAGCTTAACAGCAACATTCTTAACAGAACATAGAAATATTTCACCCTATACACCCTGTATAGCACCTGCTGCCTAACCTGTCTCTATTTGTTTGCTTGAAAATGTTATTGAATGTTGAGCGATGCTTTACGACAAAAATTTATTCAAATTTTAAATGTAAAGTGGAAATTGGAAATTGCAGCAACTTAATACTGTTGGTACTTTACAGTTATATTGTTAATACATTCAGTTTTTGGCTTTTACGACCTGTTCAGTTAAGAAGCTTAAGTTTTGCAAAAGAAATTCAATTAAGAAACTGTCTTAGCTCCTTTGACATAACTTAAAGGCCGATTACCTTTTGGGTATATGCTACAAATCAACGCAAGCTGCCGCCTACGAGCAGAAGAATTGGTTCGATTCGTTCGGATCTTTGTGTCTTTGTGTCTTTGTGTTGGGACCACAGCAGGGTGTGGCGCCTGGACCGTACAGGACATGACCATTGGCCATTTGCCATTGACTTCATATTCAACTGGATGCGCATGCGCAGCGGGTTATATGCATTTTAATGTAGCACTGAAATTGCTGGACATCAAACTGAACCCTCTACACCTATATCTGTATCTGAAGTTTGTATGTGTATGTGTTTATATTTGTATTTGTATTTGTATCTGTGAGTGTGGACCTTAGCCAGCGCCTGTCGAATGTTGTTTATGTTGGTGTTATTTTCATTGCAAACAAATGATGAGGAACACGCAAACGCACTCAAACTCAAACTCTGACAATCTCTTGGATACTCATATACACAGACAGATAGACAGTCAGACAGAAGGAAAGTCAAAAGGACAGACACTTTGAAATTGAAATCACAATAAGTTAAATAAAACTACAGGCCAATTCGAAGACAAGCAACAACCAACAAACAACAACCAACAAGCCACGACATAACATTAAATTGCCACTAAAAATTTAGTAAGAAAAAAAGAAAAATAAAATTATGCTTGAGTTTAAGTTGAAAAAAAAAAGAAACAAAATTTATTTTATGAGATTAATTGCAAAAAAAAAAGGGACTCGATCCTAACAAAAGGACACACCCAAAGGAACCAACTTAATGTTGCTAACAAATAAGATTTTTATTGAACTGACATTAACATATATAACAATAAAAGAGCATAGAATAAAGAATTCTCTCTTAGCCCTCCCCCTTAAATTTGAAACATTAAAATTAGGTCTTTAAAAATAAAACAAGTAAAATCGCTATATTCGTGTGTACTCGACTATGAACAGCCCTTTTCCACAGCTTATAAGCGCTCATAAGCATTTATAGGTTCTTTTTTTCCATTTATTTATTTGTATTCAACTAGAACTCTGAAGAAAACAATAACGAAAACAATGGGAAACTAATGAAAAAACAATAGAGAAAAAATACTGGAAAAAATAAATGAATAAGTTATCGTAATAATTTACTTTAGAATAAGAAAATATTTAAATTTATTCACAAGTTACAATTGTTATTGATACAATAAATATTTATTAGTTAATCAGTAAATTAATGATAGAAACAATGAGAATCTATCAGTAAATTAATGATAGAAACAATGAGAAAAACTAGTAGGTATATATATAGATAGCCAAAATTATTATAAGTGATAGTAATAAGATTATTTAATGATCAAACAATGAACAAAATTTCAAACAATAACAAAATAAATTAATAATATTTAAATTTATTAAATGAATGTAAATAACCATAAGGTTTACTTACAAAACATTAAAGTAGACAAAAGAATAAGATAAATATAAAATAAATAAATAAACTAACTGAAAGATAACTTAAATTGATATTAAACAATAAAACAATAATAATAAGAACAATATCGAAAATAATTAGATTATAATAGTAGTTTAAAAATAAACTTAAAATCAATAAAAGTTAATCAACGTATAGTTTTCAATAAGCAAAATTATTAACAATGTATACAACAATGAATAAACAATGAATAAACAATGAAGAAACAATGAATACTATTACTGAAATAAAGTGTAACATAAAAACAAAAATAACAATGAACTATCGGCAAGTTATACAATAATATAGAAACCATTCAGGGTTTAATTAGTTATCTAATGAGTTAAACAATGAGTTTTATGATATGATTAGCGTTTGTTTTAATAATGATTATAAAGAACTCATTGGTAATTGGAGTCGTTTTTTAATTATAAGCTACTGTTTTTTAGTTTTTTGTTCTTTTACTTTTTTTTTGTTCTTTTAATGAACAGGCAGCTGACACTTTTTTTTAACGAATATTTTCTAGTGGTTGAAAGAGAGAGGGAAGGAATGAGAGAGAGAGAGAGAGAGAGAGAGAGAGCGAGAGAGTTAAGGTGCGAATTGAAGCTTAGAAAGGAGTAGCTCAAATTACATGCAGATCGGTAATGGCAGGTGGATGATGGCTCAATCAGTTCGAATTACTTCTTACCTGCGATATAGGTATATAAGGTGGGGGAACAAGCTGTATATACTCATTGAAAAGGAAAAAAATATACAAAAAAAATAATATATAAAAATATATATATATGCATAAGGCTTTTAGCTACAAACAAGAAATTAGCAAAAGCTCAGGACGATGAGGCACAGGCCAATTAAAAACTCATTAGGCTGCAGGCCAGCCCAGACTTGGTATAGGATTGCGATTTGATTTTGAAATTGGGTTTCCTTTTTGTTGTTGTTGCTGTTTTGAGAATTTGGTGGGTGAGAGGGAATACAGTTGGTGGTTTAATTGCCGGTTCGCCATGACCAAAATATCCAGCGGGCAAACGATACAACGAAATCACTTTCAGCACGTGCAGTGGCCAAAATGATGGGCACTTGCATTAAACGAAATCGTTTAGCCTGGCTTTAACTTGCACATAATGCAAACGAAGAGAAAGAGGGAGAGAGGTAGATAGTGAATGAGATGAATTGAAGGAAATAAAGGTGGCTGGCCATTGAGGCTAAGATTCGACGGCTGACTGTGCAATTAAAGCGCCAACTGACTGCCAAGAGGCCGACTCCATGTCCAAAATGTGTTCAATTTAAATTAACGATCAGCGCAAAATCACAAAACGGCAGTCGAGATTTTTTTCTTTTTTTTTTTTTGGTTTTTTTTTTTTTGGTATTAAAGGGGGATTGAAGATTGAGGATTTTGCATCATGATTGAGAGGGAAAGACAGAGAGAGAAAGAGAGAAGAGAAACGACAGCATGCAACATGCAAGCGATGCCAATGGTTACAGCTTCAGATGCGATGCAATTAAGCAAAAGTTTTATTTAAATTGCTGGCGCTGGCGCATCGAAGCCAAAAAACAAAAGCAAAAAACAAAAACAAAAGCAAAAAACAAAAACAAAATTTACGTTTTCTGTTGTGGTGTTTATGGGCTGCTTGAAGTCAACTCAAATGGAAGTTAAGTTTTGGCTTTGTATTAAAGTAGATTAAAGCTATAGCTGTGCGTGGCATAGGGGAGGGGCAGGAGACATCAGTTGCAACTTGCAAGTTTTCAAGTTGCAAGTCTCACATGTGTTTGCTAATTTCTGCGTGCAATTCGAACATTAATTAAATTCAACATTTAAGCTATAAATTGTTTGCTTAATTGCCATTTAGTTGCTCAGGGCTTACAGTAGTAATAAACACACTCGGATAGATAGACAGGGTGATGGTAAATGGGTGGAAGAAAGAAGAAGAGATGAAGGGAGGGGGGGGGACAGAGAGAAAGATTGTCAGCATTGGTATTGGTATTGGCATTGGCATTGGCATTGGCATCAGCATCGGCATTTCAATGCAAACAGTTGGCAAGTCATCGTCGTGGGGCCATAAATAAATTAAAAGTCCGTTGCAAAATGACAGCAACAACAGCAGTTTGGCAACATGTTGTTTGCCCCAACTCTCAGATATAACAGAGAGACGGCGACATCGTCAATTCAGAACAAGAGCAACATCAGCAGCATCAGCAACATCAGCAATAGCTGCATCAACAGTATCAATAGCATCACCAATGGCAACAGCAACAGCAGCGGCAACATCTCCAGCAGCAACAGCAGCAACTATACATATTATTAATGATGGCGGAAGCAAATGCGGCGCTTTTGATAATGTGTCCTTGTTGTTGCTGTTCTTGTTGTTGTTGCTGTTGCTGTTGCTGTTTGTGTTGTCCAAAATGTTGACGTTGTTGGTCAGTTGTTGGTTGTTGCTGGTTGGTTGTTGCTTGTTGCTTGTTGGTTCGCCAATGTCTTCGCCATGACAAACGCATTGGCATTGACAGTGAAACAGCTGCAATAACTGCAACAGTCACAGTCAAAGCAATAGCAATAGCAATAGCAATGGCAACATTTACATGGTCAAAACCATTGAAGCTGCTGATGAGTCGCCTCTGCATGTTGCTAACATTTCTCTTGGCCAGATCTTAGCCCACAACACAAAAATAAAAAAGGAAAAGAAACCAAGTTACCAAGTGCAGCTGGGCAGTTGCTGCTGTTGCTGTTGCTGTTGCTGTTGCTGTTGCTGATGCTGTTGTTGTTGTTGTGGCGCCTTTTCAGCACTACGGGCGACGCATAACTTGGCACCAAACTGGCAAATCGTTTTCTCTACCAAATAGAGGCCCGTTGTTGCCAAAACACAAAGCAAAACCAAATCGTGGACTCGCAGATCAGTGTCTCTGCCTCTGCCTCTGCCTCTGTTGCTGCTGCTGCTGCTGTTGCTGCTGCTGCTGATACATTTGCCACTGAGTTGCGTGGCTGTTGTAAGACAAAACTGTAGCCAGTTGTTGTTCATGTTGTTGTTGTTGTTGTTGTTGCTATTGTTGTTGTTGTTGTTGTTGTTGGTTGCCGTTTGCAGCTCCAATTCTTTTTTGCATGTTGTTCAATTTCAATGGCGCCAAATCTTTGCCGTGGGACGCAAATGGAAAACGCAAACAGATACAAATGCAAACACAAAAGCATACAACACGGCAAAGGGGGACGAAGGGGGAGTGCAGTTAGGGTAGAGTAAAAGATGTAGACGCAGACTGAAACGCAGAACCAAACGCAAACGCAACAATATCCTTGGCTTTGCTTGTTGAAAATTGTTGCAGCTATTGCATTGCATTTAGGCCACAGGCTGCCAGCCCAGATACAAGTTATAGACAAAACAGATAAACAAAATAGTTCGACTACCAATGGTAACATTGCTAACATTGGTAACGTTGGTAAGATTGGTAACATTGGTAACATTGGGCCAGCTTCAACGTGACTTGACTTCTCACTTGAAGGGTGTGTGCAACGATTAAGCTGAGATTTCAGGGAATTGCGGGAAACTTTAGAGAATTGCATGCAATTGCAGAGAATTGCAGGGAATTGCCGGGGATTGTAGGGAATTGTAGGGTATTGCAGGGAATTGCAGGGGATTTGTAAGTGGATATGGACATTTTTGTTTAAGAATATAAGTATATATATCTTCTATATAAACATGCGATAAATTGAAAAGGAAACTAAAACAAAAAAATTTTAAATATAAAATGTACAAAGTTTATGGCAAATTTTATCCTTGAGGATTCTAATATTAAAACCTATTATTCGCATTTTCCATTGCATGCAAATGGCAAAAGGATTCTTTAAGGCAACAACAACAATAATTCAATAAGAATAATGGATTAAGGATATAAAAATATAAAGATTTAAACGCGTGTCCAATCAAAATGTTTAAGAGATTGAGATTGAGATTTCATCAGGACATCAAAGGAGAAAGAGAAACATATCAAACCCAACTATATAGGACACTTATAAAGGACACTTTTAACAACACTAAACATATGTTTTAGCCAAGTTTAAGCCAAACATAAAGGGTTTAATTAAGCGTCGAATTCAGTTAAAGCTGTGAAAACTTGCACGCAACTTTTTTTGTACTTTAATTTAAATTGTGTTAAAATTATTAACTAAGGCATAAATTTTATATAATTTGTATTAATTTTGTTTAATTAATACACAAATTTGTATTAATCAAAAGAATTTTTAGCATAACTTGTTTTTCTTACAAAAATTTTTAACCTTGTTTTGATGGAAAATTTAAATAATTTTTATGGGCAGCTGCATCTAATTTTTATGCAATTTGATGATTGGCCAGTTGATTGGTGGTTGATTGGTGGTTGGTTGGTGGTTGGTTGGTTGTTTGTTGTTTAGTTGGTGGTGTTAGGCGAAATGCCACACAGAATAAGTTTAATAACTCAATTTCATTTAATTAAACATTAAACTGGCAATTACATAAGCCATTTAGCACATTTATTGCGACCACTTTGCCAAACAGTTGCCAGTTGCAAGTTGCCAGTTGCCAAGTGCCGGTTGCCACTTTTCATATGCCAATTTTAAGTTGGTAACTAATCAACGCTTTGAGTTGAGCTTAAGTTTTAGTTTTTAGCTTTGACTTTGGTTTTAGTTTTGCCTTTGAGTTTGGCATTTTCTAAATAATTAAAAGTTTCTTTGATTCTAATTATACTTCATATCCAACCCTGCCCTCCCCTTCAAAGGCAACGCAGAAAAGCCTAAAAAAAAAAAAACAAAATGATAAAAAAAAAAAGAACCAAGTGAATTGTGCCAGTAGCCATTTAAAGGTGCATTCATTTATGCAAATGCCACAACAAATCGAAGTTACATTCACTGTTGCACTGCTCGACTGTTGCACTGTGGCACTGTTGCAGTCAGTATTAGCGTCGCAGCTGGCGTCGTCGTCTTGGGGTGTGCAAATGACAAACGACTTGAACTTGCGGCTTTTGCTTGAAATAAAAATTAAACAAAATGAAAAAAAGAGTAGCATAAATGCATATGAAAAAAAAGCATATATACATATATATATATATATATATATGAAATGATATTGCAATTTTTTTTTGCATCTTTTTTTCTCTGTTAATAAAGTTTGTCGTTTTGTCGTTCAACCAACTCATAAATTGTATGCATCTGTAAGTGTGTGTGTGTGTGTGTGTGTGTGTGTTGCACACGCTGCGAGGGGTCTGAAGGTGAACCGCACGCAGCGAAGTTTGTGCCTTAAGTCTTTCGTTTCAATTTGAATCATTTTTGTATTTTTTTCCAGTTTTTTTTTATTTATTCTTTTTTTGGGTGCGTGCGCATTTGCATTGCAATTTTTTAATTGATATTTAATTGCAGCTATGCCATACACACTCACACACACACACACACTCACACATGCATATACGCACACCGTAGTTATCTGTATAAATATATATATATATGAAAATATTTTTTTTAATGTGCTTCCATGTCGCGAAGTGTTTTTATACCCTATAAACATTAACAGGGTTTAATTAAATTATGCAAAATTTAATAATAACAAACAGTAGGAGACAGACATAAACTATATCTACCATATATGTAGATATATATGTATAGATAACTGAACCGATTGCAATATTTGCAGCTGAGCATAAATTTTGCTTGTATTAAAATTATTTGTTCTTGTACTTACAGGGTATATTTTTGCTTGAAACACCCTGTGTTGTTTTAAATATATATATATATTTTTTTATAGATTTTTAATGTGCGCAGCTGCAAATTGTGCAGACAACTTGGTTGATTTAATTATTATAAATTTTTGATTTTTTAGCACAAAAATTTTTTTCTCTCTTTTTTTTTAGTTTTTTGAATTTTTCTAGTTTGCCGTCTTTACGAATAATAATAATAAAAAAAAATTTAATAAAATTTGTAAGTCATAAATGGTTTAATTTTATTATTAATCATTTAATAGCCGGCATTAAAAAAAAATATATATATATATATAAAGTTCTTTACAATTTTGAAAACTCAAAGCGAAGGCAGCTGCCACAACGCAGCAAAAACAAAGGCAATAAAAAAAATTTTTATTTATTTTTTTCTCTTCAGCCAAATGAAATTAAAAAGTTTTGACGCAGTTGCTCCATTTGGTGGCATGCTCAGTTACCTGTTGGTATTGTGGCATTGAAGCTGCCACTTGGCTGCCGCAGCTTTACTTTGCTTAGATCTAAGCAGAAGATCTAACACTTTTGCAGCTTTTCAATTGAAGTTCTCACGTTCGCATTTGTTTGGCTACTTTTTTCGTATTGTTCCAATTTTATTTTTATTTATTTGGATTCATTTGAAACAGGAAACGCATTGAAATGTCTTTTGTTTTGTTTTTCTTTTTCTTTTACTTCAGCTTATTTTATTTATTTGCGTGTGGGAATAGCTTCAGCTAGAGCTTTAAACCAGGTCCAATTCGAAGTTCTCCTAATTGCAACTAACAGCACCAAATTTATCTTAAGACGCTGTGGGCGCTCAATTGATTTGAAAAGGTTCAATGGATATATTACTATCTGATGTTGAATTGCGCAGTTATCTTTCAGTCTTTCAATCTTTCCATTGTTCAATCTTTCAACTGGAAATTATACCAAATAATTGTGTAAAGCAATTTGAACAATTGAAGCTAAAGTTGAATAGCTGGCAAATATAAGTTGAAACAATGATTGATTCAATATAACTACGGACTAAAACAGACAGATACATAGAGAGAGAGAGAGGGAAAGAGTGGGAGAGAGACATGGTATGCATGTTCTTAAATATTTTTTTGGGCTCAGTTTTCTGCTGCTGTTCGCAAATTTATTCCATAAAATTGAACACAAAATTTCATTTACAATTTCAATTAAATTGAAACGCTACAAATTTTATTTAAAATATGTTGCAATAATTTATATTTTATATTTTTTTGTTCTCTTTTGCATTATTTTTTTTGGAATTTTTGCTGCTGCTTTTGCCTTAAAAAATAAATCTTTAAATTGCATGCAAAATCGAAATAAATATAAACAGAAAAAAAATACAAGTAAGAAGGCAGTAGGTGGATGTTTCCGACTACGAGAATCCCCTTTGTAAACATACACAAACATAATATTGTTCTTCGCACTGCAGGAGTCAGGGGGGGGAAATTTAAAAATCTAAAAAAAACTCGTATAGCGAACAAAAATAAAGAATTTATATTCCAAATTTGGTTACTGAAGCTCTTACAGTTTCTGAGATACAGATGGACAGACAGACAGATGGATAAAGCTAGATCGCCTCGTCTAGAAGTCTTGATCAAGAATATATATACGGCGTCTGAGATGATTATTTCTACCTAATACTTTTCGATTTTGCATAAATCCATTAGCTCCATATTTTTTTTTACCTTTTTTAAAAGACAAAGGGGCTAAAAACAAACTGAAAACTGTTTTTCCCATGACCTCGAAAGGTAGTTCCCAGTTGGCAATACTCCAGTCAGGTTTCGGTTGGGCAGTTCATGTAATTTTACCGCTGACCAAAGAGATGCATTCAAATCAGACGACGACGACGATGACGATGACTACGTGACGTTGAAATTAAATCAACTAGACTAGAGACGCGCCGGCCACGGCCCAGTCAGGCAGGCATTAAGCCAGCCAACTAACCAGCCAGCCAGTCAAGCAGCTAGCCAGTTAGCCAGACTACTTGACCAAGAGCAACTTGCGCAAAGTGGAGACGAGTTTTAGCCAGCCAGCCGGGCAGCCAGACAGCCAACCAGCCAACCAGCCAGATAACCAACTAGCCAAGTTGACTTAACCCTGGCTGACTAATGCAAGTTGCAGAAAGTTGCTGGTCTGTGCCCGGTGTAAATTGTTTAACATTTAGGCAGCTTTAATTTGTTGATGTTGATGTTTCTGTTGTTGTTGCTGTTGTTGTTGCTGTTGATATTAGCCTCACTGTTGTTGGCCATCATCGCCGCTGCCCGTGCAATTTGTTTTCATAATGCCCAATATTAATACACGACCGCAGGCGACAATTTTGATTAAAATGCCATTTGTATAAAACGGCGAATTGGCATGGATCTAAAGAGTAGCTGAAGAGGAGGAGAAGAAGAGCTGTGTAGAAGGTATACGGCTCTGGCATTGTGGCTAGGTCTTTAATAAAGTGATCCATGATGGTTGTGTTAATCCCTTGAGTGAGTGACTAATTGTGATCGGAATGGGTTTTTGGCTCTGTACTTGGCACGCAACGTTGATCCTTAGCCACATGATAATGATGATGATGTTGATGATGTTGTTGATTTCATATGTAGCACGTGTAGCTGGAAGGGTAATCTTTTTGTAAACAGTTCAAGTTGATTGCAACCAGAAAGAATTGTTGCGGTACGTCAATTTTAAATTGCGGCCATAAGGTTCAGATACAGGTTCAGCTTTAGGTTCAGCTTTTGGTTTAGCTTTAGGTTCAGGTTGAGGTTCAGATTAAGATTCAGTTTTGGGTTGAGTACCAGGCTCAGACCTTTGCCCAAGTCAAAGTCAGTTCAATACGTGTATAGTGTATGATATGGAATATCGCCTACTTGCCGGTTTCAGAGAAAGGCTGAACAAATCAATAATTGTATTGACTGAACGCCGAAACAGATCAAAAGGTCGCTGCTTCATGCAAATGTAACGCGGCCAGCCTTAAGCTGAGTATGAGTGTAAGGTTCAGTATTAAAATGATGTGTTTGTGGTTGTGTTTGTGGATGTGGTTGTGGCTGTGGCTGTGGCTGAGATTGAGGATGAGGATGAGGCCACCTTCTTGGCCCAGCAGCCATCATAACTTGCATTTGGCATTGCCGCAGACACAGATTGCAACCGCGGAATGCAGACAGCAATAGCAACAGCAACAGAGACACTAAAAGCAACACATACACTCCACACACACACACACACACAGAAAGAAATACAAGCGCAACAACAGAATATACAGTCTTCAGACTTGAGACTGCAACTTGCTGAAAGGTCAACGCGATCATTTCCGCATGATTACAAATGCAATTCGTTGCTTGTGGCATGCGCAGTGGACTCACAACGTATTGCATCTGGGCATGGCATAGCATAGCACTTGAGTCACCAGCTAAGCACACACAAGCATACACACACACACACACATCAAAAAAGTAAGCAAAGAACAGACTTCGTTTACGAGCGTCTGCGCATTGCCGAAGCTCAAGTTTGTGTCTTAAGTCTTTCGTTATTGCTGACGCTCACAAGCCAAGCCGCTTCTGCGCTCTCTCACATACAACAACTCTCCATAAAGGGGCAATAGCTATGCGCGCAAGCGCAGGGGTAACTTAAGGGGAAATAACAGGGGAAATTTCAGGGGCAATCGAGGGGTAAACGTAGACTTTTGTGTGGAACCCATTAAGGGGTAGTTGCTAGCTGCATGAAGTGCGTTTTTGCTTTCAAAAAAGGGGTTGAAGCTTAAGTCTCCGCTGGGGTAAGCGACTGCCAAATGAGGCAGGAGAAGATTTCAAAAAGGAAAAAGACAAATTGATCCTAATAGCTAAACTAATATAAAATAAATTAAAACAATGAGTTTAATTTTTTAAAGAATTTTATATATTTTATTGTTTTTTTTTTCAAACTTTCTGCTTATTAAAATTTAAACATTTTATATTATAGTTTACATATTGAACATTTAAAATTTTTATATTATTTTATATAAAATTGCTTTAATTATTATTATTATTATTATATATATTATATTATATATTATATTATTATTATTATATTATTTTTATATATTTTTTTCTTTATAATTCTATTTCTAATTTAAATTAAAATAATATTTATATATGTTATATTTAATAAATATTTTTCTTATTTTTAATTTATTATATATTTTTTTTAAATAAATTATTTTATATACTTTAATTATATTTAACATATTTTCTTAACTTATTTTTATATTTAAACATATTGTTTTATTTTAATATTTATTTTTCATAATTTATTTTTATTTATTATATTCAAATATATTTTAAAATATTTAAAAAATTATTTATTTAATAAAAATATATTCATTAATTTTTTGGAGATTCTTAAAATATAATTTAATGTATAGAGCACGCCGCGGAAGTATACAGTGGGAGGTGAATGGTGATAAAAGAATTGAGGCACAGTTGAAGGTCAAAATATAATGAAAGTAGCCACGTTTAAGACGTAAACTAGAAGCAACTTTCGGACTTGTTTCGGATACAGTTAAAAGGCTGAATAAAAATCAAAATGCTGGTAGTTATTCCAGTGATTAGCATTATATTAAGAAGAAGAAGAAGAAGAAGAAGAATAAGAAGAAGAAGAAACATCAGAGCAAGAGATTTTCAATCTTCATTGGTAGCTGCATTAATTGCGCATGTGTCCTGATAAGTGGAATCAATGATGATCGATGCTGTTGGTGTTGCATTAAGAGGCAGCTACTTAGGGCACTTAAAGCACCTTCAACGTTTCTCCGATAACAATGACTTATGAGCAGTGCTACTGGCAGTTGTCCAGTAATATATATATATATATATATATATATATATATATATATCCATATCATCATATCATATACACCGCTAGCTCTGCCCATCTCCTTCAGCTGTCTAGCAAAATTTCGCAATTGAATTTTTATTTTTTTTTTTTTGGTTTTGCTACAAGCAGATGTGTCCGCTTTGGTATTGGAATGGATATTGGGATGGGTTTGCTATGGTTTGGTATAGACAATCCGCAATCGCTGCCACGATAAGACAGTGTCAAAATTTAGCAACCGCTGACGTTGCGACGCTGTCAACATATCATTTGTCATTTGGCAGCATCGTCGATAGCGACTAACCAAACGGGTCTTTGTCTATGATAAATGCAGTTAAAGTTGGACTTGGAGTTGAAGTTGAAGTTGCAGTTGCAGTTGGAGTTGCAGTTGCAGTTGGCAATGGATGTTAAAAAGTTGGCATTGGAATGAGACAGTATACATGAGCTATGGCTATAACTGAAGCTGAAACTGAAGCTATAGCTGTAGCTATAGCTAAAGAAGATGCTGAATTGGTTAAGCAAAAGTTATTAATGAAGTTGCTGGATGCAACATGCAAAATTTACTTGACGCTATTGCCGCCTCATGGGCAATTAACCTGCTAATTAAATGCCCGCCAATGTTATGTTGTTGTCGTTGTTGTTGTTGCCAGTAGCCAGTTGCGATGTTGAACAGTTGCACAGTTGCACAGTTACACAGTTGCCTGTGGCCAGTGATGGTTGCTGCTGTGCAGGAAGCACTTGGCGTTTTGTGTTTTATGTGCCGTTATCAGGCCACAACGATCAAAAGGAAAAAGTGAGCTCCAAAAGCGGAGCATGTCTCATGCATTGGTGAAATGAATGTGAGGCGACAGTTTGTTGCAGTTTTGGTTAGTGCTATACTATCTTGGCCAATCCACTTGCCTGCCACTTCATTAGTTGCCAAATTGATGAGTTCAATTAGGCAGCCAAAAATGAAGGCAGCTGCTGCTGTTGCTGTTTCGGTTGCTGCTTCGTTTGCTGCTGCTGCTGTTTTTTCTTCTTCCATTGGTAATTAGCGCAGAGATTTTCAAATTGCCAAAACTTGTCGTTGTTTCCTTCACTTTTCTACCTCTTCTGTTATACCCAAGTCAATGCAGTCTATACCAACTCATCACATCCTTTTCAGTTCCAAAAAAAAAAAAAAAAACTTTGCAATGCGTTTGGCATAAAAAAGATGTGTGTCAGTTCGTTCATTGGGCATTTTGTTGATGTTCATTCACCTGCCTCTTCTTCACCAAGCTGCCAACTTTTGCTTCTACTGTTGATGCTGCTGCTGCTGCTGCTGCTGCTGCTACTTCTTCTTCTACTGCCTGTCCTTCAATCTGTCTGTTTGTCTGCCTGATACGCTTGGTTTCACTTTCGCAGCATTGTGAAATCAAATGAATATGAATTCCAATTCCAATTCTCATTCTCATTCGCATTCTCATCCTCATCCCATGCCCATTTCAATTTCAATTCTCTTTTGCAGCTGCCGCACAAGATTTTAACATTCGTAGAATTCAAAGCAATTCTTTTCCTTTTTATACAATGTATAAATATATATATATAGATTGATATATATGTACATATATATATATATATATATATATATCTGATAGGTCCTTTTTTTGGGCTTTCGTAGCTAATGAGTGCCGTCCAGTTGGAAATGGTATTTTCGTGTTAAAACATTGATTCGATTGGCGCTCTTAAAAGGTGTCGCCGTGCCATAAACTGAGCCAAGATTTTTGGGACTGTTGTTGTTGTTGTTGTTGTATTCAACACTCTCCATATGCCTGCTTGGATTGACCATAAAAGTTTCGCCCAAAAAATCATCATCATCAAAAGGCGCCGTATCCTTTAACATTTTTTATATACATTTTTTTTCCTTATTTTTGGTTTTTTTGTTTTTTTGAGTTTTTTTATAGTTTTTTTTTTTTTTAGTTTTCGCTTAATTAACGCATAAGTTGGGCAACCCGCTAAGAGGCCTAAAAAGTTGAAAGTTTTCAGCTGCTGCCAAATTGTGCGTTCCGCCTGCCAACAATCCTATGGGGGCTTTATTGTTAACTTAATAGCGCTTTATGGGGCTTATAGGCTTTATAGAGCTTTATGCCTTTAATTTTAATTGTAATGTCCGTTTAGCGACGCACAAAATTTAAATGAGTCTACCAATTCATTATCACACACACACACATACCAACTTGACCCATATATACAGGTGTGTGTGTGTATGGATAAAGTTCCTCTTCAATTTCAGTTTCGGTTTCAGTTTCTGTTGCTGTTTTTGTTTCACAGTCACACGCCGCAGCGGCTTTCCCACAGCATTTTGTCCGTGTGAAAAGCATTTGAGCAATTTCTGAATTTCAGAATTTCAAAAAATACTCCAAATGTGTAACAACTGAGAATTTTTGATGCATTACAATGCCAAACAGTCTGTGTTTAAACAATAATTTTATTCAGCCCCCAGATACCCTGTAAGAACATTCAAAACTTTTACTCACATTTTAGTAACAATTATACAAACAGATTGACCTAGAGATACTTAATAAACATTGTAAAGAGTATATATATATATACGTATATATATATATATATATATATATATATATATATATAAACTATTACACACACGCAAAGCCACAGCAAATTTGCGCCAAGAAAACGTTTGTGTTTTGCTTTATGTTACGTTGATCCTTAAAAGGTATGACTATATAGCCTCACTATCTATATATAGTCACTATATGTATGTATGTGTTATATACGTGTATATCATCTATATAAAATATATATATATATATATTCAATATGGGTCAATTATATATATGGTAATATCTGTAAAGCTTTAGACATATTCTGTAACACGTGCGAAATCTAAGCCTTAGCTTGAATTGTACAAATACTACTCCATATATATATATATATATCGTGTATAGATTTCGTATATAACCTTTTGTCATATATCTGGCAGGGTATACGATATAAATCCAAGCAAAATGAGCCCTTTAATAAACTTCTCATTCTCACATTATTCGTCACGCCGGACGGCTGCGTCTGCGCGCCCACATTCCACGATTAACTGTGTGTGTTGTGTGTGTGTGTGTTGATTCTCAGTCTCATTAGTGGACGAGCAGCAATTTTGTTAGCCCCTTTCACTTGGCAATATAAATATATATATATATATAATAACATATACAGTATGAGCAGTTCACATGACGCTCCAATCTCACCCTCAACCCAATCATTCCCAGGCGCGTTCCCAGGCACAAATGCAACAACTGTGCGGGTTCTCGTGTGATTTTATTTTATATATATATATATTTTGGTAACATTTGAGCGTCATTTTAAGCTCTTAACCCACCCTTAAATCAATGAGCATTGAATGAGCTGTACGCGTGGTCTGCACCTGAACATGCAACATGCAACATGCAATTGGTTAACATGCTAATATTTTGGGGGTTGATACTTAAATGTGACGCGTGCCCTGTGTGAGAATTGTAATTTGTTGTGTCTATTGCTATTGTTTGCTATTGTTACTGCTGTTTATTGTTGGCATGTTTACACAATGTGCAAGTTCCAACAACAATAGCAACAGCAACAACATCGACAACAGATGAGTAAACATAACTGCAACATGTACAGAAAAAAAAAAAAGGAAAAAAAATTTCACTCTGCAGCTGATGCGTTGATCTGCCAATACAAATTGGAAATTTCCCATTAAGTTTGCAATCAATTCATGCCTCAACTGGACAACTGCACAGCTAAGTAACTGGTAGCAACGCAATTGACCTCTGTCCAGAGAGCAGCAGCCGCAGCAGCAACAACAACTACTCGCCATTTGGCCATTTAACCATTTGGCTTCGGAATGAAACATTTGGAGCTCGATTGCAAGACGCCAACAAAGATTTTATGGCCATTGATGGGCACCTTATGGATGCAATCTAGCGTTCATTGGAGTCGTGCCAGAAGGGTTTTAGGTGCCCCAAATGTGCAATCATCAGCTGCAGCTGAGCCAAAGTTCGTTGCCTAAGTCTTTCGTATCGTTCGGTTTCGTTTTGATTCGTTTCGTTTCTTGAGCCTCAAATTCGTTTTCAAATCGCGCATAAAACGAATTCATTTTTATCTACGTAATACATAAACTTGAGCAAACAACATCATCATCATCAGTGCAACAACAGCAACAGCAACAGCAACAGCAAACAACACCAGCAACAGCAACTAGCGATAAAAAGATTTTTGTTTCTTGATTTCGTTGAACCAAAAAAGGCAACGGCAACTCCCATTAAACGGCCCAAAAAGGTAAAAATTGTTGCTGTCGATGTTGCTGTAGTTTTTGTTGTTCTTTATGTTGCTGTCGCTGCTGTTTGTTGCTGTTGTTGCTGTTTTGTTGCTGTTGTTTTGATTGTTAACTGGCGCCCACCACGTTAAGAGCGTTGTGGCAGCCGCAGCAGCATCTGTATAGGCCACCAGCGCTGTTGCATGTTGCTTTTGCTGTTGTATGCATTACATTTTGTGGCGCCACGCCCAGGCGCACAACTGCAACATGTAACGCCCACCAGCCTTTTGTGCCACATATATAAAGATTTGTTTAGGCCATTTTGATACGCATCCCCCACTACAACCCCACCCACCTAGCCTACCAATCTCCCCGCACTCCTCACAATGCCTTTCCAACACTCATTCCAAGTGCAAGCAGCAACGTCATTAAAGCAGCTGCATTTAATTTCAATGCCCATTTAAGGTTGTTGCTCAGAGTTGTTGCTGCTTGCAGTTGATTTTGCTGTTGCTGTTGCTATTGCTGTTGTTGTTGTTGTTGTTGTTGTTGCCGCCGTTAAGGGCTTACATTTCCCCCAAGACATACAGCCTCATAGTGGATGACTCCCAGTCAAGCAGCTGCGCAGCTCCACGCATTTTTACAACATTTTTGCCGCATTTACTCGTACTACTTGTTGCAATACCAATCTTAGTCCCAGTGCCCAGTTCCCAGTTCCGATTTAAACACGTGCAGCTAGAGAAGTTAGCCCTGTTTTGGCCCCCTTCTTTTGCCTGTTGCAGTTGTTGCAGTTACTGCAGTTTTTTCAGTTGTTGCAGTTGTTGTTGTATCAATTAAAGCTGCGCTTGATTTTCACATGCGTAGGACGACAGGTGCAAAATGCTACAGCACAGCTTAGCTTCAGTCCTTCAGTCCCACTTGTAGCCCATGCACCAGCAACAGCATCAGCCCCAGTCTTAGCATCAGCCCCAGTTGCAGCATCAGCCTCAGCTGCAGCCCCTTCCACACAGTGATTTGAATGTTTTCCATGTGGTTGGGCCCCAGCTAAATTACACGTAAAATAGCAAACAGGCAGCATTAAGACAGGACCAGGTCCAAAAGCTTTCAGCTAGTGGCAAAGCGCAGGGACGAGGGTTCTGGCACAGGTGCTATAGCAATAGCAACAGCAATAGCAATAGCAATATCTGTGGCAGTTGCAGTTGCAGTTGCAGTGGCAACAGCTGCTCAAATCATTTGCAAACGCGTTAAGTGCATCACCGGATGGGCGGTGTTAGCGGCAGCAGCTTTAACGTAGTTTCACTCACTCAACAAACGGGTGGTCAGTATATACACACTCTCACTTATATACACACAAACACACACACACACACACACACACACACTTAGAGAAACAATTGCACATGTCGCTAATTAAGATTTTTCATTTTGCTCATCATTAAAAAAAAAGTTTCTTCTACGCTTAACATAAACTAAAGTTCCTCAAACACTTGCAACAAATTCGAACTGTCATTAACTAATTAAATATAATTATTGAAATGTTAATAACATATTTAATTTTTAATAAATATATAATGACATCAAAATATATTCAATAGTAATCCATACAAATGATGTTTGTATTACAAAGATTTTTGCTTTCGATTTCAGCTTGATTGTTCAGTTGTCCAAAGTAGACATGATCTTGGTTACCAAATGGTATAGATGAAGCTAGGAAAAGCATTTTACTGATATCTTAATTGAGACTATACTAATATCTATTAAGTAATTTTTCACCTATGCCATATTACTGTTACGATTATCTTTAAGCAAAAAAGAAACTAGCGTAACAGACGCTTGAGAAATGGGATTAACTTAACTAATGCTACTTTTGCCGCTTGTTCTACCTATTAAGCCAATCTTCTTCAAGGCTACATTAGTATGTTAGTTACCAATATTTAGTTTACCTCATGCTAAATTAAAGTTGGATAAAACAGATTCTTCAAACTCCTTAAATATGACTTTAGAGAATTGAATCCATAATCTACTATGAGTCTATTTCTATACGAAACATTTGTAGTCGAGCAGACTACTAATTATACAGAAGTATTGCTACATATTCGGCTAATCCTTATGTTGATATAAAAGCTTAGTACTTGATAATTGAACTTATTACATATAAAGCTTTAATTATGAACCATTTTAAATATATAAATTGTTTCATAGCTATAAAAATTATCTTAAAGTTGTTTAAAATAAAAGGCAACTTCAATATGTTCAATTTCAATTATACAAAACTGCATTTAAAAAAAAAATAAACATAAACAAATAACTATATATAATTAGATACAGAGCCACGTTCGTTACGATTTATGCGTAAATTGCCCATGCAGCCTTCGAAGAGTATATCGGCAATAGCTTTTCTGGCTAAAATACGTTGCGTTGGTGCCATTTCCTCGTATTGAATGGCCCAAGATTTCGCAAGTGCTTCGGAAGCTTCGCTTAATAGTACCGTTGGCTGTTTAGACGCTGGTCCCTTCATTACAGTTAATGTAGTTGAGGTAGAACCAGATGGCTCAATGAAATCTGAGCTGCTGGTATCAGGTTTATCCATATGAATAGAATTATTTAGAGTTGATGCTTCGGTTTCCATGCCTTCCAGGGTATTATCAAGTATTTCAATCTTTGGGCTTATTAGTTGGCTTTCATCAAACTCTGTTGCTGTAATCTCTTGTTTGTGGTTTTGATTTGTTGTGAACGCTGTTGGTGCAACATCTAACGGATCGAATGTACACTACATGAAATAAAAATTAATTAATATTAACTATAGATAAATGGATAGATAGATTCTTAATGCAAACCTGAGATTTTAAAAAGGTGCGAGGTAGCTTCCCTCTTATGCCAGATTTTCCACGTACACCCTTTGTTCTATGCTGAAACGATTCTTGTGTCAACAAGAAGCTCATATTGTCATAAAACCATAACGTTGGCTTGCACAAGTCTAAATGAAGTCCCAATTCCTGCTGTTTCCAAATGCGCATCTGTTCTCGTCTATAATTTGTGCGAAAAATGTTGATTCGTCTACCAACATCACTCTTTGTTGCATGTGGCTGAACTTCTCTTAATTTATTTTGCAGAATTTCATATGATTCGTTCTTTAATTCTTTGTTTCTATAGTCCGAATGGTTTACATCCCACAATTCTGGCATTTGTTGATAGAGTTTCAAAAACTCCCGCCAAAACTGACGCCTGCTGGCAATAAAACGGTCTGGCATCCCCGCCATAGTGTGCGCAGCCACCTTAACGTAATAGCAAACTGTTAATGATAACAGAGTTCTGTTAGCTAACGATTTGAGTTTTGCGCAAAGTACAATAACATAATAAACACACAAATATGCGACAACAAGTGTGCAAGAAATTATATTACAATAACTACTTACTTTTAAGTTGATTATTTACTTTTTTATTAACTTTATGTATATACATATGCTTCAACGACCTTCCCGTGGCAACGACAATCACAGACTGACGATGACGGTGGATGTGCGACTTTGGGAGCGTTGCTTGTTGTCGATTGATTGATTGATTAGTTTTCTGCTGCTATGTGTGTGTCATAGTATCTATGTGTGTGTACGTGTGTTTAAGTTTGATTTCCAAATTAATTTGTATGCTTATGTATGTATGTGTGCGTGGCCGTTTGCGTGCGATAAAACTTTTTCCATCAATCACATATTGCTTCATAATTATAATGTGGGTAAATACATACAAACGAATACACGCATACATTTATTTATGTCTATAGCTACATAAATGTATACAATACAGCTGATACCATAGTATACATACATCAAATAATTTGGATTGAAAGCTCATTATACGATCGTAGATGAGTATTTTTAAATACATACGTTGTTTGCATATTAAATAAGTTGCTTATATATTGAGTATATCGATATATATGTATATACAGATATTTACATATACAAATATACAAATGTATGAATAATTCTATGTAGAATAAGGCCCCCCGTGTCATATAGCCCGGGCATATATTCGCACCAAATCTAATACCATATGTATTTATGCGTACATGTATATGTACAAATAGACACTCAAACAAAATGCAAGTATTACATGTGTTGGTGAGCAGCGTTTGCAAGCAATGCAGTATGCGTGAGTCCGCCCAGGAAAACCAGCTAAGGGCAGACATGCGCACAAATGCGCGACCAGCAGATTGATTTATATAGATTAGTAAACCGTATATATAGATACGTATTTTGTATATGTATTAACTTAACAGAGCAGTCTTGTCGTACAACACATCATGATGAGTGAGCTAAAGTCTAACAAACACATGTTTATAAAAATGTGTGTGTAGTCTGTAAACATTGTACTGTAATCAAGACAAAACAAATTAACAGATGATGTATTGTTGTATACTATGGAAATAATAATATACAAAAAATGTGTTATATATATTTAAACATTTCAAATTATCTACATGTATTAATTTAACAGCAATGTTAATCAATTGTTTGTGAATATTATTGGTTAAAATATTATTTTTTTTTATTATATACCATGACACCCTGTACAATAGCTATAAGTAGTGCTACTACATATACAAATATACCCCCACACACTGAAATTTAACGCCCTATGCGTGCGCTGGAGAGCAAAGAACAACGCATAGACCAATTTTTAGAGAGTGACAACGCTGACGGCAGAGACAACAACAATAGCAGTAGCATATTGACAGAAACTGAAACAGCGGGAACCGTTAGATAGGCCATCAACTAAGGGCAGACATGCGCATTTATACTAGCCAATTTTATATGTATGTTGGGTACAAATTCCATTTATCTCGTTATGGTAAAGGTTGACGTACTCCATATGTAAATAAAAATATAATTTGCATTTCTGACAACTTAGGGATTTTGTTTTAGATAATAAATTTGATTTGTTGTATTTGGTAAAAGTATAAAATCAATTAACATACACATGCATGATTTCATTGATTGCAACGAACTGCATCTTCTAGATGTGCTATAAAACTAACTCTTAGAAACAAAAGATTCATTTGGTAATTGCTATTTTTAATTGCTAATTGCTAGTTGCTAAATACTAATTCTTTTCATCGGTAAGCTCGCGCATGACTTCATCGGCGCGCGTCATTAGCTCAATCAAGCGATAGTTTTCCTTGGACATGGCAAACTCTTCCAATAGCTTCAGGTACTTGCGGGCATCCGCACAACTGATTGTTGGCTGACCGCTGCCCGCGTTATTATTATCGTCGTGCTGTCGTTGACGCTTTGCCGCCTGACAGAGTGTTGTTGGCGCTTTGGTTAATGATGGCATGGGCGGCAGCGTGTATTGGGCAAAATCTTGAGAAGGACTCAGGCTGCGTTTTCGTTTAAGGAGTGCACGTGTGTGTTCAATATATTGTTTCTCATCATCAACATTAGCGGCTAGAATTTCGGCCAGTGACGTGACACTGGAACGGCCTCCATTGGCATCATCATCGTCATCATCATCATCAAGAAGTTCACCTTCACTTGTTAATTCCTGTTTGATGACTATAGCCGCAGGTACATCAGGTTCTTTCTCTTTTGTATCTTTCTCATCTTTCTGATGCGTTTGCTCCTGATGCTGTTTTTCCTGCTGTTGTTTAGTCTCTTCAAGTTCATGATGGTCCTCGTGCGTGGGATCTTGATCGTGATGATCTTGATCCTGCCCTTCCCGTGCGATTTCATCAGGGTCATTGGGTTCCACTTTGATTTCTCGCTTAATATCCAGAATAGGTGATGGCATCGAAGATTTCGGCTGTGACGGTAACTGTGATGGAGGTCGTTGTGTAATGCTTTGCGCCAACGTTGCTAGGGGTATGATTGTCATTGTCTGGGCACTGCCAGCTTGCGTACCAGGTGGCAGAATCGGTGTTGCAAGGAGTACCTTTTGCGAAGTTCCCAGCGGTACCGATGGCACAGAAGGCAGCCGCACCAGTTGCCTTAATGGTTGTAATACGCGTGCCGCATTTAATTCACTAAGTGAAGGTTTAATATCCTCTAGATTATCATCATCTGGATCGCTTATATCTCCACCACCGTCGACATCAACATCGGCTTCATCGTCATCAGCATGACTGCTACCGCTAATAGTGGCCAGACTCGCATCTTCTTCATCGTCATCCAGAAGATGACTTGCGCTAACATCTGTCTTTGTGCAGTCGGACATCATGTCTTTGGCAATATCATTAATCTGAACCGAACAGCTCTGGGTGTAGCCAATCTTTAAGAGCTTTGTATCATTGTATTGAATGCCATATGTGGTGCGAAACTTATCGCACCACTCCTGATGCGGAAAGAAGTTGCTCAGACCCATTGAGCTTTTAAACTGTAATGCCATCTTTTGTATCAGTCCATCGGATATGATAAAATCCTTGTAATACATCATACGTCTTATCCATTCATAGACAGCTTTACCCAGCATTGATACCCTGACCACCTTCTTTTCCTGAATTTTGGCATCCTGGCTGCGCCTGGTACGCTGCTCCCACGCCCTTAGTATCTCTTCTTTCTGTTGTACAATCCGTTTGATCTGATCCGGGCTGCAATTAAATAGGCGCCCCACATGCTTATAAACGGGCTGCCGATCGTACTCCCTCAGTGCTGCCACTTTCTCATTTAAGGCCAAGACATTTTTTCGTTTTATGCGATTGTCGAACGCAACCTTTTCAGTGGCTGGTAACGTGGACGGTTGCTTAGCCGCTGCTGTTGTTTTCGCTGCAGCTGGAGTTGTCACTGTGGCTGTGACTGTCGGTGTTGCGGCTGTTGCTGTTGTTGTGGGCGTCGTTTTACCGGCTGCTGATGCTTTTTCTTCCGAGTCTTTTGGCTGCAATTGTGAATTAATTAAAAGAGAACTAGTGACTATAGTATAAACTGTTTACTTACCTTTTCTTTATCGCTGTTCTTTTGGGCCTTTTGCTCCTTTTGTTGTTTACGTTTATCGCGCACCCGCATTGCTTTAGGTTCTTCCTTTACTTCTCGATGTTATATTAATAAGTTTATAATATTCTATAAATTATAATAGAAAAAAAAAGAATAACAAATAATATGACAAAATTATTGCCCGTTCTTATTGTTGTTTGTCTATAGAGCTCACTCACCCTGTGCCCTGTGCTGCCTTCTCCTTCTCGCTTTCACTCTTACTCTCGCTCTCTCTCTGTCTCATATACACACAGCACAGTTATATGCAGGCATATACACACACATACATACGTCTGCTGAGTGTGTATGAGTTGCGTCCGTGTGCAATGGCTACGATTATGCGCGTTGACAGCAACTAAACGTCGCCAGTTGTTTTTGGTCTGTTTTTATTATATTTTGTGTTGCTGTTTTACGTTTTAAGTGCAATTTTTATTAAATGTTTCTTTTTACATTACATTAACATTTTTTTCTTTCGATTTTTGTTTAGCACTGCACTTTATGTTATTGTAAATTACTTGTTAAATTATTACAATGCGCAATACACGCACACGCACACGTGTGCAATTACTTTTTATTTTTTCCCCCGAATAGAACAGCGTACAATATAAAAATAGCTGCCCACCCGCTGCCAGCGGCTGCTGTTTTCATTCTGTTTTTTTTCTGTGAGCGCGAATGCGCACTGAGAGCACTTTTCTGCGCCGGCGGAGAGCTTGAGATAAGCCCAAGCAGCGCGCAACTTTAACGTTTAACGTTTCTCTGCTTGAGTGAGAGCATTTGAGTGAGATAATGTCAGATATTGACAGCACATAGTACACATATATATATACACACACGCATACTCAAACAATAACATTCAATTATACAAGGTCATTGAGAGAGGGCTGCAATTTTCAATACGCTTGCATGTTTAGCTCTCTTTTCTGCTGCGCATGCGAGAACTTTCCAATACGTAGAGCAAATTTCAGTTGAACTTGACTCAACTAAATTTATATCGAATTCGATCGCAGTGCCACCATTTTTAACTAAATATTCTAATATTTAAATATTAAGTGCACACTTTTTAAATATTTTTGGTTATTATCTAAGTTGTAACATTCAAAATTCAATTTTAAAAAGATCATGTATTTTTATTCATAAAACTTTATTCTTTAACCGAAATGTGTAACCTCACGAAGAATGTGTGACATGCCTGCAGGATTATCAGCTGGTACCATATGACCAGCACGATTTACCCAGTACATCGTGAAATTTCCATCGGTTTTCTGGTAACCCTCTAGAACGCGATTCACAGTGATACCAGTTCGTGGACTAGATAAATATGCCTTTTTGTTGTTCCACTTCATATCCGAAATCCAATTAACAGCACCGGGTGTCGCGCAAATCAAATCCAAACCACCGGATAATACGCCCACTTTTACAGTGGAGTTATTCAATAGTTCTTCAACTGTGTGTAAATTTCAATTAAATGTAAAAATATATATGTATATGTATGTATGTGCATTTTTACTAACCAATGTGCACAGCTGGTTTCATAAAGTCGCCCATTAGCTTGTTAAAGGTGGTACCACTCTGTGCACCCCACCTAACTCCTGTAGTAATATTTAGAGCTTCTGTAACAGGTCCACGCATAAGGTCACTCAGAATCTTGTCGCGATTTTCATCAATATCATGGGTGTAGTGTACAAGGGTACGGTACATGCGCTCTATAGATAGAATTGTTAGTAATTTGTATATGCATATGAATGTATGGAGTGTACCTTCCTGGGATAGTGCATCAAAGAATCTTAAGTACTGATCACCACGAGTTGGAGTTTCAACATTATAGAAATCAACACCCTTTGTTTCACGCAGCACCACCGATTGGGTTGCGCTCCATTGGAGTGTAGCCTGTGTCCATTTCTCCTTGTCAACAAGGTTCTTGGTTTTTAACGCAGATTCTTCAATCTTATCATGACCATCCTGATCCACAATGCCCAATTGTAGCAAGAATGGCGCCCAGGACAGTACCGAGTCAATGGGTGATGTCCATGGATCACCCAGGGAAACAGACTTTAGATTGCTCTTTATGTCACCACGTTGTATGGCACGGTATAGCTCCAAAGCGAATTCTGGTGCCATTTTACCGCCGTAGCTCTCGCAGAAAATGTGCAGTGGTACGGTAACAAATTCTGGATGTTTGGCATAGAATCCTTTCATGAGTTCAACCAGATCCAAAGCAATTTGCTTATTATCAGTTGTATAATATCTTGATCCATCAACATAACTAAACCCGCTGCCCACAGGATTGTCTATGAACATAACGTTCATATCCTTAACCCAAGTCCACTCGCGGTAGCTGCCCTCTAGCTTCAAAGGTCCCAACTCCTCGAAATTGCCATAGCCCGTAGATGAAGCACCTGGTCCACCTTGCAACCAAATGGCCAATGGACGCTCCGTGTATTTAGACACATTGGCAGTGCTATAGTACAGCCAGTAGAACATATGAGCACCTGGACGCACATCAACAAAGCCCCAATCCTGCTCTCCAGGCCCATACCCCACGCGACCTACACAAATAGATTTGGCAAATAAATTTTAATCAAGCACTAGAGATTTAATTAGTGTGAATTGATTTCTTATGAATCGTATCTCTTATGGGTATTAGCTAACAATGATACCGATAAGAGAACCACTTGACCGTAGCGAAGCAGTCAAGTGGCATTATAATATAGTTATACATAGATTCTTTATGGATTATAAGATTCTACCAAAATAGAAAAAATGTTATAGATTTGTATTATGGAAAGAAAACTTTCTGTTCATTAGCACCTGAACAGCATATTAAGTGGATTCCCCTCTTTACCCTAATCACTCAGCTGGTAGTCTGACCAAATTGAGGTCACTATAACATAATACAGTAGTTCCACTTACCGTTGACGGCACCAATACCAAAAAGCACTAACAGCGCCGCAAAGCTGATTAGAAGACAGTTCATTTTGCACTTAACAAAAAAAAATATAATAGCCAGAAGACTCCACGAAACTCAAAACTAAGTCAACCGTACACCTACGAGTCTAGCGACCATCTGATCATTGGTTAAATTCAAGCACACAGAACGTTAACAAGCGGCAACCATTCAATTTGTAATCTATAAGAAGTATCAGTGGAAGAGAAGAGAAAACGAAAGGGGTATAGAAGGTATCTCTACGATACGATTGATCCAATGATCGGGAGAATTTAACTCGATGGGTGTGACCTGTGACAAGTGACAAGTGACGAACGTTTTTACCCGTCCAAGTGAATTTATGACATAGCTCAATCTTTTTGGATGGCTTCTAATCTATAAATAATACTAGTGATAGAGCAAAAATGTAATCGAAATGCTAGGAATATATTTCTACGATCCGATCTAATAGCCGGGAAAACTAGCTCGTGCAAAAATCTCAACAGCTGTGACGTTTTACGAGTAAGGTATTTACCTATCCTAGTAAATTTACGACAGCTTAATTCGGAGTACAAATATATATATATATATATATATATATATATATATATATATATGAATACTTATCGAATTCATAAATATTGGTCTAGCCTTTAAGCTGTTTCTTCTTTGACATAAGCGATTGCGTCTGCAATAGGGTTATTTATCGCTTGGGTCTATACATATTGTTTTGGTTTTCCCATTTCGCATTTTAAAACTTTTAATTAATTTATTTATTTTTTTAAAATTTTTAATTAAAATTGTATTATAATCGTACTCTTAACCATAATTTGTGAATTCGCGTAGTATGTGACTCATGGCAGCTGAATTGTCCGCAGGTGCCATGTGACCGGATCGGTTGATCCAGTACATGGTAAAGTTACCGCCACTCTTCTGGTAACCCTCCAATACTCGATTCACGGTAATAGCAGTACGTGGAGCTTTTAAGTACTCATTGCGTTTAGTCCAGTTCATCTTGGCTATCCAATTAACGGTGCCGGGTGTGGCACAGATAAGATCTAGCCCGCCTGAGAACACGCCTACCTTAAGTGGTGTTTTATCCAGCAGTTCTTCAACTGTATAAGTAAATAATAAGATATATATTAAGGTACTGATATCCGGGTGCTGGTGTTAACTCACCTATATGTATTACGGGCTTCATGAAATCTGTTTTGTGTATATCGAAGGTGCTGCCACTTTGTGACCCCCATTTGACATGTGAAGGTATCCCTAAAGTTTCAGCGACAGGACCGTGCATAAGATCTTCCAATAGTTTATCCCGATTCTCGTCAATGTCAAACTTTACCATTGTATTGTACATACGCTCTGAAGGTTAAGGAATTAGTAAAGTTGTCTAACTTTTATGGGCTTAATTAAAAAAATTACCCTCGAGTGTCTGGATTAATTGTTTTGCGAAACGATCACCACGCGTTTTTTTCAGTACGTTGTAGAAATCGACACCCTTTGAAGCCTTCATTACCTCCCATTGGGTGTTACCCCATTGAGCTGTAGCCTGAACCCATCGCTCATCCGTAACTAATTCAGCTGTGAAATTGGCAGCCTTCGTGATAGCATCATAGCCATCTTCATCAACGATTCCCATTTGCAGCAAAAAGGGACCCCATGATAAGACCGAATCAATGGGTGATGTCCATGGATCACCTAACGCCACTGACTTTATATTACTCCTTATTTCACCACGCTCCTTTGCATAGTATAACTCTAGGGCAAACTCTGGAGCCATTTTTCCACCATAGCTTTCACAGAAAATGTGCAATGGAACTGTCTCAAACTCTGGATGCTTAGCATAGAATCCCTTCATTAACTCCACAAGATCCATAGCAATTTCTTTGTTAGTTGCTGTGTAATATGCCGTGTTATCTACATAACTGTAGCCACTACCCACAGGATTGTCTATGAATAGCACATTCATGTCCTTAGCCCAAGTCCAATCCCGGTAATTACCATATAAATCAACTGGTCCCAGTTCTTCAAAGTTACCATAGCCTGTGGATGAGGCACCTGGTCCACCTTGTAGCCAAATGGCCAACGGACGTTCTTTATAGGTAGACACATTGGCAGTGGTATAATAAAGCCAGTAAAACATGTGAGCACCTGGACGCACATCAACATATCCCCAATCCTGTTCTCCAGGTCCATAACCGGCCTTGCCTGTAATCACGTTTGGCACACAAAACTGAGCTAAAACTGGAAGTTGCCAAGAATATAAAATTTTCACTTACCATGTGCCAAGGCTGCACAACATGCCAATAGAATTGCTAAATTTCGAATTGCAGCTAACATCTTCCATAAAAGCCAAATGCTTACAAGGCTCTGACTCTTGTCACATTGGTGTGTTTCATTTTAACGGAAAATCTTATCAACCAGAAATATCGTTAATTTGATAAGTGCATTTAAAAGCGCTATTACAGTACAGCACTATCGGCTATATATCTATCGATAATATGTTAAATCTTTTAACTTATGGGCAACAACACAGCAATTGATTGTGGGCTGTGTTGATTGACTGTTATTGTACGTTATTATGTTAATGATCTGTTAAATTCGAATCTTAACAACATCCGGAATATTACTTTGGCGACATTGTAATATAAATTTGACTTTTAAGGATTTTAATTAATGAAAATAAATAAAGTTATAATATACCAGAAGTAACTAGGACAAACTCTATTATTTATTAAGTACATTTGCTGAAATACGCTGTTAACAATGCCTTAGCGTAATGTTAAATAACACCAACAGCTGTTTGTTTTTTTTTTTGTGAGTTTATTTTTCTTTGTGTATAGCAGGTGTGGAACGGAATTAATTGAATTATATTAGTTAGAATATCAAAGCAAACCTACAGCAACATGGCGACGGTTCGTATACCAAAGCAAAAAGTGATACTCTGTGGGGATTATGGAGTTGGTAAAAGCTCCTTGTTTCGACGCTTTACAAACAATACATTTGTCACCGAAACAGACCGCAAATCGACGCTGGGATTGGATCATATTGACCGCGAGTACAATGTAGGCGAAAAGCAAATTAAAGTAAGTGTTTTGTTGTATTAGTAAATTATATATTTATAATAATTATAATGTCCATTTGTGCGCAGTTGCAACTATGGGATACAGGCGGCATGGAACGTGTGGCATCTGTGACCTCATCTTATTATAAATTTGCAGAAGGTGCTATACTGGTATTTGCCTTAGATAATGCTGCCTCATTTCATTCGCTGTCGCAGCATTTGCTGGACATAGTAACCTATGCAGAGAATGCCAAAATTTTTATATGCGGTAATAAATCTGATTTAGAGGGTCGTGAACCAGAAGTCACCGATGAGGAAGTTGAAGCATTCTGCGAACAGTGCCATACGCTAATAAGTGCTACCTACAAGACATCCTGCCGTACTGGTGCTGGCATTGAGGAGATGTTTCAGGATATTTCACGTCAACTGGTGCAGGCAAATCGTTCAAAAATGGAATTACAGGCACTTGAACGACAAAGTTTCCAAATCGATAAGGCCAACGAGGTGGAGATTAATGAGGATCCTAGTACATGTAGTTGCTAGCAGTTGGGGAACATTGAGTTTGGGTAACTTTATCCAGACTCAATGCATTTGACTTTAGTTACTTTAATTAGTTAATCAAGTTAAACATAACAAGAAAAATTTTTATAAGTATTTTTGGGGATAACTTTATTGTTTTCGAATTTAATGCTAATACGTCCGAGAATATATATAATAATATATATTATAGTTACTATTATTATATTATTTATTAGTCATTATTTATATACCCAGTTATAAAAGCCAATGAACAAGTTTAATTAGGTGTAAAATACCAACTTGTGTGTAGTCAACATGCAACATTCAACATTGAACATTCATATATTTATATATTATATGATACGAATAGCTTGTAAGTTATATAAATTTAAGAATCGTAGTTATGTAGAGCTTGTGCTGGCCATTAGTGGTTTTGTTTGTTTCTTTTTATAATGCAGACTTATACACAGTTATATACAGTCATCAATAATCATAATCGTAATTCGCAGTTGTAATAATTATTAATGCTATAAATAAATAAACAATTCAACAATTTTAACAAGAAATTACACCAACATTTTCAAAAACAAATCAAAACTTAATTAACTATAGAAATAATAGTCATTTTCTATGTAGGTTGCATACTGGTTGATATCTATAAATAAAATATATATAGAAAAGGAAATGTTTGTTTTTTTGTTGTATAATATTAACTTAATTCAACATCAACTGCCCAGAACTATGATGTGGCTGAAGAGGTGCTTGGGGCAAATGTTAAATAAAGACTAACACCAACAGCCAGTGCAAAGCAAACACCCACACCATAAAGTACAACCTTTTCGCGCAATGCGCGCAGCATCATTGTATTTAGGGTGCGGGAAGCACGTCCTATTTCAGCATTTGTTTCCCTCAGACGAGCGCGTGCGCCTTGCAGCGTCTCACGCTGATGATGCAAATCTAGCATGTAAGAAAAAAAAATAAAGAATAAAATTTACAATTATAATCAAAGATTACTAATAGTTTTTAATATTAGTTACCATTCAGTACTTGTGCGCCTAATGCCTCTGTTTCTACAGCTATGCGATAACCTTCAGTCAAACGATTGCCGGTGCGTTCAATACGCTCAGAGTTTTCCAGCAATCGTTGACTTTGATCATTGCTAATGGAAACATCCTCAAAATAATCCCCAGTGCCACTGCTCAAGTCGAGTGTAGTATAGGCACTTGTCTTTGATCGTAACTTCTCTTTACTCTGTTTGTATTCCGTTTGCAAACGCTTCAGTTCCGCCTGGGCCACTTGAAGTTTGCCATTGAAACTGTTGCGCTGCATGGGATTAAGTTCTCGTACTTCCAATCCCATCTGTTCCAAAAGTTCTTGTGCCTCCGACAAGCTTCCATCGATTTTGTTACATAGCTCATTACGTTCGCCTGCTACTTAAATCAATCAAATAATTTGCAAAAAACTCTTCATAAAATTTTACCCACTTGCATTTTGCTGCAACCGTCCAATATGTGCAGTTATTTCCGCAATTAATCCTGCGTACTGTTGTTCATATTGTTCTAGAAGTGACATATTCTATTGTTTTTTATTTTTATAAAATCGTTTTTTGTTGAAAGCAGAAAGAAAATATCAACTTATTTATCTATTGTCTTTTGTTTTGTTTATCATTTCACTATGCGAAAACCACACACACACACACAATATACTCTGAACCAGTGTTGTAAAACTTCAGTGGCAGCACGCAATAGCGTTGCCAGACCTACTTGTCTAGAAATTCAACTTCGCACAAAGAAAGTTTCAAAGCGTTAAAATTATTTTTTTAATAAATTAAGGTTTTATTTGTATTTTGTGTTTCATTTAAATATCGCTTGGTTAAAATATAAATATATATTTATATAAAAAAAATGGCCACAAATTCTGTTTGCCGAAATATATGTTACTTAATTCAAAGTTATGGAAAGACAAAAATTAATAATACTATTTTCAGTAATTGGCTAGTTCATATGTACACTGTTCATCACATTTGTGTTTTATGTTTGTGTTTTGTCATTAAATGCTTCATTTCGTTTATCCCTCTACAAGCGTTGCTTTGTCACCCTTTCGTAGCACAAGCTCGAGCTGCGAAAGCAATCCAATGGCACGGAAATTCTCCTTAAAAAGCACAAAATCTTCTAAAGGTTTTAAATATTCTAACGCCTGTGTATAGCTGTCGAGTTCCTTTAGCACATGAACAAAAGCGCTTGGAACAGGCTCTGGTGAAGTGTGTCCATTTGTGCGGCTGCCGGAACTACTTCCACTGGTTCCATTGGATATCTTTTTTGGTGAAGTGGGCGCGGATGTTGCTGTTATCGTTGGACTGCTGCCCTTTACCGAGTTTACAGGCGTAGATTTACCACTGTCAATTGTTTTTGGGGCATTCTCTTTGCTGCTCGCACTATCACGTCCGCTGTTGCTGTTGTTGTTTTGCTCCTTTGGACTTGGAGTACGTTGCGCGGGAACTGTGGATTCGGATAATGGCAACGGCGATTCACGCACGGCCGCTGAATCATTAATCTCTTGGACTTCATCATCGGCTGGTGACTCGAGCTTGGGCCTTTTAGCCAATTGTACGGGTTGAAAAGGACTGTTACGTTGTGGAGCTGCGTTTGGCGGAAGTTGTGGCTGAAATGGTTCCCTAGTCTGGGATTGCCCTCCTTGTGCTGGTACTACGTGTGGCGGTGGAAACTGGGCTTGTAATTGCTGTTGTTGCATTTGCTGCTGTAGCTGCTGCTGGTGTCGTTCAAAATAGTAATCATTGAAGCTGCTAAAACCTGAATGCGTATGTCCATGAGCATGTGGATGACCAGGAAAAGGAGACCAGCCTTGATTCAACTGATGCTGCTGCTGTTGTTGTTGTTGCATGTGTTGCTGCTGCAGCGCATAGTGCTGCTGCTGCTGTTGTTCCTGATAGCTCTGGTCTTTGATATCCATACTATCGTCATCCTCTTCGTATTCACCATATTGCTGCATATAATTCATATATTGCTCTGGCATCTCCTCCAATTTGGCCACACGCTCCGCGCTAGCTGGCGGAAACAAATGCTGCAGATCCTGTATAATGTCAGGTATCCAAAGCGATGTACCCATCGGCTTCAATTGATTTGTAGCCAACTTCTGTGCAAATCCCTGTAGATGTGTCTCCCGAAAACGATTTAACCAACGGTTGTCAGCTATGAACGATGTACTGCCAATCACCTGTCGTGCATTTTCAGCTTTGTCCTTAATCATACCATGCGTTATACTGCCCCGCAATTGTGGATTAATATTGGCACGAACCAGCCACTCATAGACAACCGCATTAATATAGGCGCATTTTCGACTGCGCTCAATTTCCTCGACCATCGCCTGCTGCTCGACGGCTTCTAGATTGGAGGGTACTTCTAGGCGAAGCGTGGGCAATGCATTTGATTGTAATCTTCTACCGCCAAGCACACTTGGATCAAAATGCAGTGCGCACACGACAGGTTTCTTAAATGGTATAATGCGACGCAATGAAGCATGACATGCCTCCTTCCAAAGCTTGTGAAAGGGATTGTCTGGTCTAGGGAAGGCAAAGAATTGCATGCTCGGGTGTTGCCTAGAATTCGATAGGCAACCGATGATGCAACAACGCCGTATAGTCGGCATAGCGGGTATTTTGTTTATGCCCCTAATTGTTGATGACTTCCTTGTGGCGTTGCAAAGTTGCCCGCCAATATTAATCGGAACATAAAATAAAAATAGTTAACTGAAAATAGAATAAAGATGTAAATATAGTTAATATTAAAAATTCTTTTTCTTTTTAATATAAATATTAATATTATTTACGCACAAATATTTAAGTTTTGCGAGAAAAAAAAATAACTTATATATATATAATATTTTTCTTTTTGCTTTGTGCTTTTCTTACTTTCATTGCTTTTGCTTTGAATTTCGCCGCGTTAGCTCTTTAAATAATCTGGCAACGCATTCGTTATAACTTGATTCGTTGCAAACTTTGATTTTAAAATATATTACAAAAGTATTAAATACCAATTCAATTAGAGTTCGGGCTTATCATTAATTAAAATAGTAATGAAATTATTTAATTACTTTTGTTCAACTAAGAAAAAACACTATTTACAATCTGCTAATAGCAAAAATATATATATAAATACATATAAAGAGAATTAGCTGTTAAAGTTCTTGAAATTGCAAAAACTTCAATAAACTTAAAGCATAGAATATCGAAGCATCCCTTTTAAGTTAGAAAGTTACAGGAGAAAGAGAATAAGTTTTTTTCTTTTTGAATATAAAAAGTTGTTTGTTCAATAAAAAGTTTTTTGTGCTTAATCAACATCAAAAGCTAAGAAAACTTTTCTAAGAACCACTCCCGCTCTTAACAGCACCCTAAGAGCAAAACTGAAGCAGAAGAAGCAAAAATAAAGAGAGGGTTAATAATACATATATGAACAGATCGAACTAAAAGATTAAGTGTTTAATATCATGAACCAAATCAAAATACCATTAAATGTATTAAAAAAAAAGTTCCCCCCATTTTAATATGTTTATGAATCAAATGAAATTCCCCGAAGGACAACAACGTCTACAAATTTCTATGGAATAAACTGAGCAATCATTTATCTTAAATCAGATCTTATAGGGCTACACACAATGACGCATTATATTGAACGAGTATTTCTCATGTATACATAAATAATATATATATATATATATATATATATATATATTTCCTTTTAAATCTATTTAAGTATATGTATCTGTCTTTATAATAGCTTTGACCTCGGTTTTTGAAATAATACCATCGATACACACGCATACTGTCCTATATAAATGTATATTTATATATATAATATACTATATATATATATATATACTTCAGAAAGTTTGAATATATAGAAGCAGTACAAACGGCGTCATGCCCTCTATAAGATACAGATATTGAGCGTACTATACAATCAACTTACACAGACACACAGACACACACATACATACTTAGGCACACATACACAAACGCGCATATAACTATAAAACTGATGATAAATTTAAAGCGCTGCTCAGCCAGCGATGCGTACGCCTTCAGAAATCGATACGTTTTCCAGTCCCATTCGCAGCCCCCAAAACCAGAACCAGTCGGTCGTCGAACGCTCCATTATGGGAGCACCCAAGCTCCCATACCCATATTGGAGAGCTTACACACACACACACACATACATACAAAGATGCAGCTACAGATATAAATATATAGATAGCTGCCGCTGCCGCTGCCGCTGCTGCTGCTGCGGCTGATGCTGATGGTGATGGTGTTGGTGTTGGTGGTTGTGGTATTGGTGATGGTGGTGCTGCCAGCAACAGCAACACTTGACTAAAGTGAACGACTTGACCGCACCTTTGCGTCCGCCTTCCCCAGATTGAGGCTAATACACTGCTGAGTCACTGCCTCAAAGTCAGATACATATATGTATAGATATAAATATATACTAAATATACCATATATATATATATAGATATATATATATATATATATATATATATGTGTGTGTGTATATATAGCTATGATGGCTCCAAGCAACCCACCTGCTTGAGTCAGAGAGCCGGTCTTTAAGATTAAGATGACTTAATACGAACAGCAATGTCCGTTTTCTCTTGAAAAATCGGTCGTAAGATTTGCTATACGAATCGATTCCATACCGAGCTGATACCGAATCAACTTTCCGTTTGGGGGTTTCATTACTTTTTTACCCTCTTTCCCCCATTCTATTACCAACAGGTCGTTAGCTTAAACTTTGTTGTTGCTTTTGATTCTGCTGCTGGTATTGCTGCTGCTGCTGATGTTGCTGCTTTTATTTTTTGTTGTTGCTGCTTGGATTTACGGAATTGGGTTTTATCTTTCAGTTTTGTAAGTCAGGCCAGCTTAGGGGTGGTTCACTGTTCGCAGCTGTTCGGTTTTTACTTTGGCGTTAGCTTTTTGTATGCCGGAAACTTCTTGGCAGCAAAGTTTTCGTATCCCAAAAAAAAACCCTTCCACTTTCGCATCTTCAAAATACTTTTACCCAGCGCGCACCTTGATATAAAAACGAATTAAAACGATTGTGCTTCGTCTTATACTTCGTGTATAAAGACACACACACACACACACACCCACAAACACACGCACATACACGTAGATATACACTAAGTTAAAGAGATAGAAAGACTGACATAGACATAGAAATCGAGATAGAGCATACACACATACATTAATACACATATATAATATATATATACATACATATATATATATATTTATATATATATATTATATATATACATACATAGATACTTGTAGTCGAGTGCACTACACCATCAATTCCAATTCAAATCTCCCCTGACTGACTTGCTTTATAAATGGTTTTATATTTCCTTTTATGTCGTCGCTGAGCTATATACATAGCTCGTCGGGCTCTTGAGCTGTGGATGTGAACGTGGATGTGGATGCTGGTTGTTGGTTGTTAGTTGTTGGTTGTTGGTTGTGATATACGAATACATCTTGCTATGTCCCTGGCTCTATACTCTTCAATACACTCCTCTGCATCTCATATCTCTGCCCTAGCTATACTTTGCTCAGTTCAATTCTGTTCTATTCTGTTCTGTTCAGTTGGGTTCGGTTTAGCTCAGCTCTGCTTAGCTCTGACTGCTAGGTTAGCTGGTTGGCAGGCTGCTTGCCTTTCTTTCCCTTATATCGATTGGCACTTTATCTTAATCGCCTTGAGTCTTCGTCCCTGTTTCTGCGCGCTAAGTCTTCCTCGTCATTCACCCTAAATAATGGTTGCCTACTACTACTACTATTACCGCTTCTGCTTCTGTTGCTGCTGCTGCTGCTGTTGTTGTTCTTGTTGTTGGTATCGCTGGCAGGCTGACATGCTGGCAGGCTGCTTGGGGATTGGGACTTTGTAAAATTTCGTGCATCGTCATCATTATCATCATCGGATGGTAGCACCAGCTCCAGCATTAGCAGCAGCCTCCAGTCGCTTTCATAGCCGTAGCTACGTCTATGACTTGAGCTGTTTTGGGTTGATTCTTTTGCGTATTGGGTGCCCCCTTTTGTTGCAACCTATCTTTGTATCTCATATCTCAGAGTATCTCAGAGTATATATATATATATATATCAATAGAGAGAGAGAGAGAGGCCCGTCTATTGCCTATTGTTCCGCCTCTCTTTTCAGTGTACTCGCAAAATCGCACACAATCCATACACATTTTTACCTACTATTTATCTTTCCCTTTAACGACTTTCATCATCAGGTATCGTCTTCGAGTATTATGCGTAGCATTAAGAATCCAATTTTCTGTTCAATTTCAATTCCATATCCAGTTTCCAGTTTCAGTTTCATTTTAAGCTGCCTCTCCTTAACTCCTCCTACAGTTCTTCTGCCTAGCGCTGCTTTTGTGTTTTCTTTTCATTATTTTACTTTTTTCATTTTTTTTTTTGAGATTCTTCTACACATAATTTTTTTTTTGTTTTTGCTCTTTGCCAGGTAGTTTAAAGATTGATTTTCGTCATGGTTAGGTAGATTTGTATCCCCGCTATCCATGCACGATTTTATTCTTGATTCCACTTAAATACCTCTGCCTTGGATTATAACCTTTACCTTTTGAACATATTTCAAGAAATATCCTGATTTAAGTATAGTAATTGCTGCACATATCTTATCATTATTAAATGATTACGTACATCCGTTGCCATAAACCTTATAATCACACTATATAAATTTAGTAGTAAAGTAAATTTGCTGTATTAATCAAGTATTATATCTTTGGCAGTAGAGAATCAACATTTAAGCCAAGTTTGAATCTCTGGAATATTAAAGGAATGTTGTAATGTGAAAAGGATTTTCCTATCCCAAATCAATTTAGAAATTGATTGTAAAACAATAGATTTGAATTGAGTTGAAATACACAATAGAAGCCATAGGCATATAACATGGTTTAATGAACAAAATTTTGTTGCAATGATCAACAATGATCAGTTGACTATGAAAAACCTAGACACATGTTGTTTACCCTTTTCCAAGAAGGTCCAAAACCTGACAATCAACAATTGCAATGCGGCAAAATTGGATGGGTCTTGTTGACCTTTTTATTGGCATGGTTAATCGACATTAGTTTTGGTAGGAAAAGGGAGAAGCAATGCCGCTTTAATCATAATTAAAAGTTAGAAACAACAATTAAAACTTTGGTTGGGTATATGCGACTAGGAGAAACCTTTAACCAGTTAATGAAGTTAACAAACAAACGGATACGTATGGAGTGAACTAGAGGGAACCTTATGCGTATTGCTTCCAAAGTCATTACAATCCTTTCTAAGATACGTATACGTATGGAGTGAACTAGAGGGAACCTTATGGGTATTGCTTCCAAAGTCATTACAATCCTTTCTAAGGTTTAAGGAACCAAAGAGTTCTTTTATACCGAAACACTACAAGAATGCACACAGTCTTCAGGGGTAAGAAAGGGACTTAAGAATTGTTAGGGTTTATTGTTGCACTTAAGGCTAAAATTTTATCCTCTTGCTGCTTCTTCCTTTTGCTATTATCTTTAAATTCGTTATCCTATATTCGTTTGAACACTTTCTAATTCATTTTACTTTCAGCTTGTGCCTGTGGCAATGTCAATGTCCTTTTATCGCAGACAAAACATGCCAGCAACAAGAATGCAAAGGCAAACAAGTAAGAAAGCTGTAGTCGGGTATACCCGACTACGAGAATCCCCTTTGCCAACATACATACAGTTCTACACGCACGTTGAGCTGTTGCGAACGCTTTCTAGATCCCCCGCACTTCATAACGCGATAGTTATTGTTGAATAACTTCCGGGCTCTTTATTCAATCTTAACAATGTAGATCAAGAATGGTCTAATTATAATGTGTGCAAGAAAGAAATTCGATCCGTTGAAAATTGTGCTCAATAATCGAGTTTCTCGTACTTCGTGAGTCAGGGGTGAAAATTCAAAGGAATTTTAAAACCAATCTCGTATAGCGTACGAAAATAAATTGGTTGCTCTAGCTCTTATAGTCTCTGAGAAGCAGGCGTTCCTACAGATGGACAGACAGATAGACGGACGGACGGATAGGGCTAGGTAATCGGGAATATATATACTTTAAGGGCTCTCAGATGATTATTTCTACCTATTACATACTTTTCGATTGTGCACAAATCTATTATATCCCTTTCTATCTTTTTTCAAAGGGCAAAGAGGCTAAAAAAGAAGCGCGAAAAACCAACAGCAAATCGGAAAGAAAAAACGTAAAGCACCAAAGCAAAACAGAACGAAAGAGAAAAAGAAAAAGTAAGCAAAGAAAACAATACAAAAAAATAGGAAAAAAAATACACTAAACCAAAACAATTCGCAGCTGTTGTCATTGACGTCGCTGCCGACGCGCAGTCTAACGGAACACAAAACAAAAACAAACGCGTGAGCTTTGCTTTTTATTCTCCTTTTTTTTTTTTAAGTAAACGCCAAACACTTGCTGCTGTTGTTGTTGCGTAGTGTCTGCTGTCTGCTTCTGGTTGGTGTCTGCTGTCTGTTGCTTAGTGTCTGCGGTTGTGCCGCATGTGGCATGCAAATACCGATGACGTTAACGTTCGCCTGCTGCCGAAGCTTACGCTGCTGCGACGGCGCCGCGCAGCTTTTTTAATTGCACACAGGAACAAAAAAACAAAAAACAACTAGCCACAACACATCAGCAACAGTATACCAACAGCAACAATTGTTACGGGCACAACAACAGCAGCAAACGCAGCATGTTACCAGACAGAATCTCAAGACACTGTTTGTTTACATTGATGAGGCGGCACAAGCCACATGTCACATGCACAGACTATACACAGACGTATGCCTAGACGCACCCACACACACACACACACACACACACACACACACACAGACACATTACACATACGTACAGTGGTACTCACTTTATAATCGCGTGCAATATCCAGCACAGGCATTCGATATTATTATGAACTTCACGAGATAAAAGATTGCCACGATTATTGAACTCTGCATATATATATATATATATATATAAATATATATATATACTATATGCTATACATATATATATATGTGTATATGTATATGTAAATGTATACTATATATTTGTTATTAGTGTAGACTATTGCTGCTAGCTGCTATATAATCCAATATAATCCGTATAATCCGTAATGCTGTTCTTGTCGTTAGGAAGGGGACAAATGGGCGTTAGGGTATTTTTATTTAATTTTAATTATTATAATGATTTTCTTTTATATTTATTATTTATATTTATTAAAATAATTATTATTAGGATTATTATTCTTATTGTAATTAATGTTGTTGTTTTTGTTGTTGCTGTTATAGGAAATGTTTCGTTTCAAAATCAAAAAATTTCTATCTAAGAATTAGCGTTATTCGCGCTGTGAGAACCGCTTCGTGCGAACGTTCAACACAAAGTGAAATACACGAAACTAGCGACAACATTGCCAAGCGAACACGACAACCAACCAACCGACCAACCGACCAACCGACCAACCGACCGACCTACCCGACCGACTCGTTTTTTCCCATCTATAGGAAATATTTAATCCCAAACAAGCCAAGCCAAGCCAAACCAAGCCAAACCATACCAAAACCAACTGAGCAAGCAGCAAGCAGTAATCAGCAGCAGCAGTAGCAGCAGCAGCAGGCAGCAAGTAAGCAGCAAGACATTCAAGCCAAGCCAATGCTAAGTTAGGAGCAGAGGCATGCCTGCAAAGGCATAGGTATGCCGCAAGGACGGGCAGAATATCTGTCGACAACAACATCAACTACAACATCAACGACGACTGCAACTGCGACGCTGGCGTTAGACGAGCAAAGTAAATACGTAGCGGCAGTAGCAGAGATAACAACAAAAGACTGAACGAAATATCTGTCAGTCGGGCATACCCACTGACAATTAGTCGGTTAGTACGTCAGCTCGTCAATTCGTCAGTCCTTCAGTTAGGCACTGAGTTAACTGCACGAGCAACGGCAATAGCAAAACCCGAAGTTCTTCCGATGTTTTCTTTCTTTTTGGGGTGTTTCTGGGACCATTGGCAGTGCTCCCCCGAAGCCATTTAGATACCATAGCGAGTGCTACTGTACGATTTTACTTTATAGAATACGTAAGAGGGTATGGGGTGAGTGGTTGGGGGATAAGGAGATAAGTGTATAGGGATGCCGTATCTGTCGCCGAGGTCGAATCTAAGACACTGACTCTGAATCTAAGGCTATACACAGAGTAAGAGGTTGGTATCTCGGCCGGTCTTGTCTTGCGTCTCATCGTGTCCCATGGTATCTTATGGTATCACTAATGCAGATGCTGTCTCGTGCTGTCTCTCGTATTTAGCTCTCATCGTGTTGTCTCTAAGTCTCCGGTTACCCGGTTTCGGGGCGTTTTCTCAATATGTATGCGTATAGCATGCACTAATGGGATTTCATAGACGTAGCGCCCGCCTTGAGCTCCGAGTGCTCTTTTCTATATATTTTAATGATATATGCGGGTAGCTGCTACTATAATTTTATCTCAGTGTGTGTGTGTGTGTGTGTGTGTGTGTAAGCGTGTTTGTATATATAATTGTATGTATGTATATACAGCTAATGCTTGATAAATCATAAATATGCTTTATGTATAAAATATTATTATGTACTCAAAAATATATATAAGGCAAAGTTATGCAGCTTAAGCAAAGCTAACTTGCTACATGCAACATATATTACATATAATATATAGTATTTATTGATTTATCATAGTTTAATATAATATATAAGCCTAACTGAGCTTCATAAAAGTCTGCTGATTCTTACTCATTTTTCTCTCTTCCCCACTATATAGAGAGCTTACCAGTAGATCTGATCTGTTGTATGATCTATATCAATTAGCATATATTTTTTAGAACCAACCCATATACTATTGACTATATATATACATATATATATATGTATGTATGTGTATAAATGCTATAGTAAAAAGATATTCATTTGAAATTATCGATAAAATCATGAAAATCCTCCACTGTGAACGTCTTTCGAGCACTATTAAGATTGCCCAGGAGCTTAGCTGAGTGTATGGATGAACTAATGAGAAGAGACCTCAGAGATCGAAGTAATAACTAAGTCGTAACAAAATCGGCTCATTTCTGTTGCGGTTGGTAACTGGTGATGAAATGTGACTCACTAACAGCAACATCAAACGAAAACGGTTGTGATCGAAGGTCAGTGAGCCGGCATTGTCTTCAAGCCAGAATTGATGGTTGATTAGCAGGGAATTGGCCTTAAGGGAATCATGTGAAAATCGATTGTCCCAGTTGTCCCAATAGGGAAAAGGGTTTCTATGACAGAAACATAATAAAATTACATTCCCAAATGGCAACAAGTAATAGAGCAAAACAATTTAGGATAATTTTAACTATGATATATATGTAAAACCTTTAATTTATTGCAAAAATAATAATTACTTTTTACTAGATCTAATATATATTTATATATATATATATATATATATATATATTGCTGCAATTTTTTGTATCACAACAGGCCAAAATTAAACAAGTTTCCGTATATAATTTGATTTTATATATGAATATACTTATATATCTATATATATTTATATATTACTGCCCACATAGTGCGTCTCCAAACATACGTGTGGCCATACGATATATTTCTATCCATTATATTATTTATTTATTTATTTATTATTATTTTTTATTTGCTTTCCAGCTCGTTAGATATTTTATATACATATCCGTTACCGAAATGCCAAAATAATTTCCATATGAACTAGTATATAAATATACATATACATAGAAAAATCTATACCACCTTTTTATATATATATATACATAGTTATTATATAAATATATATATTAATATATATATACATTATAGATGTATCTAAAAGATGCTGAGAAGTTGATACCAAAGCGATGTGTGTATCTTTGTAAGTTAAAGTATTGCTGCTCTGCCCGGTTACGGGTTCGTTCGCACGAATAACAAGAAACCAACAACAACGACAACAACAACAACAATAACAACAACAATAAAACAACATTAATAACAATAACAACAACAGCAATAACAACAAGAACATGAACTATAAACGTGTTGTAGTTAAACCCATTATCGTTGTAGTTGTGGGTTGCCCAAAGCAATTTGATGGATTAGTTTCAATACGAAAGTCTTAGAATAAACTAAACAGAGAAGCATAGAAATAGAGAAATAGAGAAATAGAAATATAAATAGGTATTGGAATAGGTATAGATGTGGGTATAGCTCATACAATTTTGGGTTCGGCTTGGGTTCGGTTTTGATTCGATTGCTAAATGGTATGGATTGGTATGGTTACTGGATACGATACGACTTGAATCCATATTCGCTTGATTGGGTTGTTTGGTGGTTGAAAAATACACATTCAATCTATATATACATATATAAGTATATCTATATATATAATATATATAATATATAAAAGCAAGCTAAAAGTATTAGCAAAGGTATAAAACTAAACATACATACTTACATATATATTGAGCACAAAGGACAAAGGACACAGCATCGAGCTGTGGGTGGCCAATGGCTTAAGATATTTTCTTTCGTTAACGTTCTATCTCGCTTGCACACACACACATACATATACATATACATATACATATACATATACATATACATATACATATACATATACATAGTCAGTTTTAGTAACTTGGCTAAGGTTCAGTTTATGGTCCAAAGTTAAGAGAGTTTGAGTTAGAGTTTAGCTTTAAGTTTCCCTGGGTTGTCGACGATGACTCGACATTAATATACATTATATTTTGTTGCAGCTATCGACTGTCCAGCTAACCAGGAAAACTTTTCAAATGCTTTTTTGGGTCGTCCTTTTACAGGTTAAGAGTAGGGGATACTGTGTAGGTGTGGGTTTATGCCAGGACTGGTAAGCCCTTTGGCAACCTTTTCGAAAACGAGCTAAGTAAACGAGCGAAGAAAATGACCTTTCCTTTTGCGTTTTACACGAAAACCGAATGATTACGACCAGGATGAAACACACACACACACACACAATCTAACACCCACATACACACACACACAAACACACACACACACAGATAGAATATGTATAAAGAGAGGGAGTCTCCTTGACAAAAGCTCATCTATTATGACCTTTTTCTACAGAGCAAGGATTTACCCATAGAATTTATTATGGTTATGTATTATATTGAACTCAAACCCCCGAAAACCCTGCTTCCTGCATTTATTAGCATCTAGAATATGTAGGGGTAAAAAAAAAAATAAAACGAATGAAGAAAAGGAAAAACTTCCAGTATGTTCACAAAATGTTGTCCCTTTTCATATGATGTTCCATATACCCGACAGAATTATATACCAGACCAGTTCTAGCATAAGCTATAGTAATTTTTGCCATTACCTTTTTTGATAATGTTCGTGGTGTGGCCTTTGTTGTTGTTCTTGCTGTATAAACCTTAAAATGTAGATGTATATATATATATTTTTGTAGCTGCCACATTGTACCCTGATACTCAATGGAAGTTGAAGTTGAAGGTATCTCGACTCTCGACGGTATCTCTACATCTTTTGCTCTCTGCATTGTGTGCGTTATAATCTATATGAGATGCCTGCAGCTATATATATATATATATATATATATAATATATGTGTGTGTGTGTTTGTGTGTAGGTATCTGTGACGGTGTAGCTATACTCGTATCGAATCTATTCTATGCGCTGACTGTCGCACCCAAAAGCACCATAGGGACCTGAATTTTTCCTCGTAATTTCCTTTGTGCCGTTTGTTCCTCTTTCAATTCCTCTTCTTCCACTGTTAGTAGCAGTGGCAGTGTTAGTGTCAGTATTAGTGTTAGTGCCCTCGTTGGCTTTATTCTGTTTCTATATATATATATATATATATATATATGGAGGCAGCGTAGTCAGCGTCTCAGTCGTCGTCACTTAGTAATCCCAATTCCCTCGTCTCCTATGTATGTTCAATGCTGCTACGAGTTTATTGCCATTTCCATATCTGGGCTTTATATCTCTCATGTTGTACACTTACTCTGGCTTATTCTGGCTTGCTATACGATTTGCTGTAACTGGAAAACTGGAAACTTGTATGGGAACTGGAACTTAAACTGTAGCTGAAACTGAAACTGAAACTGGAAAACTTAAATCCAATCAAAAAAAAAAAAAAGGAAAAAGAAGCAACACAAAATAAATAAGTAAATAAACAGAGGAACATTCGATCATTTGGGATTTTGATCTTTTGATTACGAATGAAGAATTAAAGCAACTAAATGATTGAACGAATGACTGACTTAAAGACTGAGCGACTGCTCAACTGAACGTCTGATCTTGATGCCTATGTGCAATTAAAATCTTTATGATTTCAGTTACTTACGACTATTCTATACTCTACCCCTAATACTTAGTTATTAACAACCCTTGTGATGTACAGGCGGGTAGATCAATCATTTTCTTTTATGGAGCAACACGGAAACAAGTTTTCATTTGAAATATCCGTTTTTCCTTTAACCAAGCAGATTTTTAAACCCCTTGTTTTATTTAAATGGGGAAAGTTTTCAAGCCCAACCACCGAGCTGTATACTGTTAGCCTGAAGGGAAAATAGAATAATAGGAAATTAAGGATAATTTGAAAGTGAAATAAGGAAAACATTTTGTATACTTGCCTGAACTGAATTTATATTACTTTATTTTAGAATTGAATATATGCATAAACTAATTAAGCTACCCTCGTCATGCAAAGCATCTACATATCAGTTATAGAAATACTAAATGTGTATATTCTGACTCAGAATCAAAGGGAAATTAGCTTTAAATATGGCATAAAAATTGTCTATCTTTTAAATCTGCTGACGTCACATAACATCATGTCACGTCACGTGACGTTTTAATATGAATGTTTATAAGTTGTGCAAATAAGTTAAAAGGTTAATTGGAGATATTATAAATTCGGGGAAAAAACAAAACGGAAATGCATATGCCAAGTGATCGTGGAAAAGCCCAATATAAAATTGTTAAATCAATTGGATTAAGTATATAAATATATATATATTCAAATGAAGTTGTTAAGGATTGAATTGAAATTGAAACTAATCTCATAACTTACATGCAATAGTTATACATATTTAAACTATGCACACAAAACTCAACTGTACCTGCCGTCTTGCTGAAAATAACCTGAATTATGATGCCCGTTCCACAGCTATGGATACGTTGCCCATAATATAATACTCGTACCTTTTTAAGAAATTGTATATATATATATTTGAGATGCTCACACCGTTATCGAACCCAAATGAAATCCAATACACAGCATTGCCGAAAGACCATTTATATTTATAGCAGCCTCCGAAATTAAAGAGAGTCAGAATGCCTGTATAACTGACTGACTGTCGTAGCGTTCTTTGTGCCCATATTTCCCATACCTTTAGTATACAATGCTCATTCCTTTTTTAGTTTAACAATCTCTCTCTCTCTCTCTCTCTCCCTCTATCTTGTGCTCTATCTTTCTCTCTTTCAATCTTTTAGTCTCATAGTCCCTCAGTCCCTAGTCCTCAGTCCTCAGTCCTCAATCCCCAGTTCCCAGTTCACAGTTCCCAGTAAGCAGTAAGCAGCACAGAGTATCCAGTACACAGTACAAACAGTTACCCAGTCTCCAAAAACCCAATTCACATCACAGACATCCTCTCGACATCTTTGTACAATAAAGATAGATTAGCATCTATCGAAAGCTGTGCCAGCAGTCGTCCAAAAGAACCGAATGAATCCGAATGTGCGGGTTTTTGTTCCGTCGCTCGAACGGCTAAAGCTGCTAAGCGCATGACTGAAAGCTGAAAGCCTCATCATCATCATCATCATCATTATTATATTCATTAATGGTAGTAGCAGCTGCAGCAGGTGAAGGAGATTGGAAATGATGATGTTTAAGATGTTGGAGTTCTGTGTGACTAAAGAAGAGAGTTGAAGGTAGTTGAAAGAGGATTGCTTCGCCGCATTACGTCCGCCACTGCCCCTAGAGCCTAAGCCAGTTGAGAGCTGGCAAAACTGTCGTATTGTCATATGGTCGTAACGTCGTATTGTTATATTGGCGTATTGTTGATGCTAGCGAAAACTTTAATACTCAAGTGCCGTCATCAGCGTCTGGATTTCAACGATGCCTACGGAATTGAAGCAATGCCAAGTCACAGCAACAACAACAACAACAACAGGAAGAGCAACATTTGACCTTTTTTTTGTCTTTTTCTTCTACTTCATTCTTCTATTTTATTTTTTTTTTTTACTTTTCATAACCCAAGAGACTTATATCTTATACTGAACGACTATCCAAAAATCAAGACCAAAAACGCAGCGCCAGTTCCAAACACAAACTCCATTTAAGTCCAACCACCAGCAGCAGCTGTTGCTGACGAGGGTACAAATACCTAAAGAGCCAAATATTCACAGATTCACAGACTAAGTCTCAGACACAGACTGTCTCAGTCTTAGTATCAGTCTTAGTCTGAGTCTTAATGTCAGTCTCAGTCTGAGTCTCAGTCTCAGATTCAGACTCGTTTCAACATCATCAAAACAGCCACTCTCCAAGCAAAAGTATAATACGTAACCCCAACAATTGCTCTGTCTCTCATGTATTTCCATTCTATATATAGTATAAATATATATATATATATATATATATATATATATATGTATATGTATATATATACATAAAATATGTGTGTATCTATAGCTGTATCTATATCTATGTAACTATTCATATATATTCGTATAGTCTTGCACGATAACCTCGTTGCTCTGAAATTGTAGAAGGGGTTCGTTTCGGGTTTACTTTTTTTGGCTCTATGCGAGAGCTAAATTATTTTCTGTTTTTTTTTTCCTTTTATATATATATATAATTGTACACAATAGCATCGATTATGGCATGGCATAAAGCGATTCCGTCGACTGATATATATGGGGGCAGGGGTCGGTCGCTTGAGTCGGCAAAGAGCAATGGCAAGAGATTTATGTTTTATAGATGGTTAGCTTTTGATAGAATCGATTTTATATATGCACACACACAAATAGATATATACATATATATATAGCCAAAGCTTATATAGTCTATTGAGCAATGTTAATCAGTTAAATAAAAGACTGAAATTTTTGAAAGTCTGCGTCATAATTTGATATGCTATAAGCATTTGTCAGTTATATATAACATCGGTAAGATTAATTCTAATTGAAAAGTGTAGATCCCTGAATATATCAGATAAACGTAAATAAATAATTAATTAAACTATAGCTATAATCCTTGTTAAACATCTGGAACAAGGATAAATTTCATATTAAATTCTCCCTTGCAAATATAACAAAGATAGATAGATAATCCCCGACCATCCCTTATGCATATATATATTTTTATTTATATATATATATATATATATATATATATACATTATATACTGCTATATACATCTAGTCGAGTCAGTTATATATTTAGCAGTCGCTTTGTCGAATTATGTCTATGCTTAGACTCCCTTGTACTCTCTTGAGTCCTTTTATATTTTGGCTTTCAGGGGTTTTATGTCAAAACTCGGAACATTTTGAGGCTTCAATTTTTATTGTGGTTGCTGCTGTTATTGGAGCGTAACCGTGTGGCAGTAACCTGAGACGAGACATAGCAAATTGAGCTAAGTTGTCGCTTCGATTCGAATCGAGTTCTTATTTTACTTTGTTTTTTTTTCTTCCTTTTTTTACCTTTTCATTTCAATATTTTTCCTTTATTTTTTGCACTGATGTTGCTTCTTCCGTAGCATTTCCCATACCTTATTCCTCTTACCACTTGTAATACAAGTTGCTCCTTTGCCTTTGCACCTAACCTATACACTCATAGGCTTTCTATGGGTACAATTCTCTGCGGTAGCTTAACGAGCAAGAGTTAGGCTATAGGTACATATAGTCAGGCCGTCAGTCGAGTACGCTTGACGACGGTCGGAAATCCTTGAAATGAAAGTCCTGCTACTGCTGTTGTTGTTCCTTTTTCTCTTACCCCTACTCTTTACCTTCTACTGCTACTACTGCCTGTGACTGTGTGTGTAAAAAAAAAGAGAGAGAGAGAGAGAGAGAGAGAGTGAGTGGGAGGGTTATCGTATTCGTAAGCTGTTTGGCTGATGGAAAAAGCGTTAAACGAAACTTTCCCTCAACTAAGGACGATGACGACGTCGTCTGTACAATGCTCCCAGCTATATGGACGTTGTGTAATCGTAGCTTCATCTATCTAAGAGTGTATGTGTGGGTTTTTGTGTGTGTCCTATTCAACTATATCTATATATAAATATATTAATGTGTATGCTTGTGTGTGTGTGTGTGACTCCCCATAGTATAGTCCCTCGCTGGGATGCTACCCTATTGCCGTACGCTCCCCACTAACCTGACATAACATAACGAATGTCCTGACCGTCCTGACTGTTCTGACGCTTATTCTAGCCATCTGAAATTGATGTAGCACCTACAGTGCCAAGCTCCACGCACGTTCAATGCTTGCGCGCCCTCGCTCTTATTCGACTAACTTAACCCAAACCATCATTCATTACATCTCAATCCACCCTCGCAGCCCAACCTAATACATCCCTTGCACCTCAACTCCCTTTATAACCAACAATGCTGCAGGTCATTTCAGCTAACATCTCGAAATGGCCAGAACGCATAAAGTTTTACAGGGCGAACGTAAAGTTTAAGCACTGATTGTACATTGCAATGGAAATGGGGGGAAGTGGGGGAAGTGATAGGACGGAAGTCGGGTTATGTACAGGGATATTATGTAACCTGAGCATGTACATTGTACACCTTAAACGTTAAGCGACGTTTCAACTCATTTCATATGTGGCACATGGTCGATATATCATACGATTGAATCTATAAGTAATAGGTATAAATGTATAGGTATATATACATATATATTTATAATATACCTATCGTTACATAAATAATATTATAAGATTGTATACGATAGTATACGATGTCATAACGATAGTTTATACCCAATTTCAAATTGAGTTTTTAAATATTGTAAGAATTTAAAGGATGGCATTAATTTCGTATCTTATCTGTGGTATGTGTTTCTGTCCAATTGAACAATTGTATATATATATATATATATATATATATATATATATATATAAATGTTATGTTACATGTTATATCAGCAAACTGTATACAACTACTTATAAAACTAAACCAGGCTGAAACTGGCAGAAGTTTTATAATATTTGGTGAATTTATAGTCAATGGTTTTCCATTTTGTATTTAAAGAATTATCTCCTAGCCTTTGGCACCACTCTTAAAGATCTTTTCCAATTGGCTTAGCAAACCAATGGCACGATAGTTCTCCTCTATCAATGCAAATTCTTCGATTGGCTTGAGCAGACGCAACGCGTCCTCATAGGATTGCACGCTGCGTGGCATTTCTATATCAATACTATATGTGGAGCATTGTCCAGGACTGTGGACACGGGTGTTGAGAGACTCAATCTTTTGGATTTTGAGTGAAGAACTGTCATCCTTAACGTCTTTTTGGCTATTTGATAACTTTCGCTTAAGTTCATTGCAATTGTTGTTGTTGTTTGAGCAAGATTTATCGGGCTCATCGTCATCATCTTTGATCTCGATTAGTTCTGTGGGCACCTCAATGGCTATACAATCATCGTCATCCTCAATTGGGGTTGTTGTTGTCTTGGTGTGTGTTACTGGCTTGGGCTCCATCATTGGCAGATGCACAAATTGTGCAGGTTCTCTTTCTTTTGGTGTCAAAGTGATGCTGCCCAATGGCTGCTCGCGCTGCTCATTGCGTCCACAATAGCTCACAATATCGCGTAGATCCAATGAGAGTTGCACACGGCGTCCTGTCAGTGCAACACCCTGTGAGAAGCTAAAATTATAGTGACTCTTGAAGTGATTGAACCATGTGCGATCCGGAAAGAAATTCTCTATTTTAAGTATATCTCGCAAATTAATGGCCACCTCACGCAGATGATCCACATCCAGGCGACCCTTGTTCATATGATGTATCTGTGAACGCGAGATATACTCATACAGTGCCTTTTCCAAGAACGTGATTTTACGCTTGCGCCGTAGCTGCACTTCATCCAATGTAGCCTGATTTTGGGTGGAAGCAGCTACCAATGTCTTGGTACGATATAATGAACGTAAATCCACGTTTTTTTGGCTCAACAATGTTTTCACCCGAACAGCATTCATTGGCTCTTTGACTAGCTCCGTGGATGCATTGAACGCATCTGATTGTGGCTTCAACGATGTTGCAGCAGTTAGTAAACTAGTTCGTGTTTCCTGTGCATTATTGCCAGCGTCTGTTGTTGCCAGATTTTTACCACAATAGGACATTATGTCACGCAATTCCAAGGATCTTGGTGGTTTACGTGTCATCAATATTTGACGATTCGATAGTGTTATATTATATGCAGCCTTGAAGTGATTTATCCAGGACTAAAATTAAATAAATTAATAACAAAATTCTAGTCTCAATATTTCTGTTATATGATATTGGCCGAATTACCTTGTTGGGAACAAAATTATCTAGACCCAATGGCACCTGAAATTCAAGCGCCTTGGTACGTATCAGCTCCTCATTAATGTCAGCATGCAGATAGTATTGTGCCCTCTGTATATATTCATACAAGCAATGACCCAAAAAGTTCAGCTTACGTCGACGCACTTCCTCGAACTTGGAATTTGGCTGCTTGTTGCTATGACGCGTTGCCTCATAGAATTCCATAATGGGCTCCCTATTTGATACAATGCTCTTAATTTGCTCCCAGCTACAATTAAAGTTCTTTGCTATTTTACTGTACATGGGTACAATATCATATTGCCGTATGACCTCCACACGCTCCTCCAATGTCAGGACGTTTCGAATGCGATGACTTCCGTTACCACTGCCGCCGTTATTAACGCTATCGTCCTGCAATATATTTAACCATATATATAATTATTTACAGAAAAAACAATTACAAAAACAAATATAATTATAAAGTAAATAAGGAACTATTAACCCAAGTCAAATATAAACAAATTAAATGTTATTCAAAATTCTATTTGTTGGTATCCAATTAAAGCCAAGTTTAATTATATTTAACTTAATTAGAGTTAATTGAATTTCTGCATGCTGATTTTAACTGTAGCCATCGTCCAATTGGCATTGCTCATCCTTTATGCTCATCCTTTTGCTCTAAGCCAGCATACAAGCGGTTAAGACCTTACCGTCTATCTGAAACTTCCATACACATACACACAAACAATATTAGAATATTCAGCTTACACCCATTCTGCTGTCAGCAGGTTTGCTTTAAATTATTGCTTCTAATATACAAAATGTAAATGTAAATAAATAAATATACTATATTTATATATATACAAGTACATATATGTAAGGAAATATATTTTAAAGTGTAATACTCTTTAGGTATATAATATAAATATATTAATAAAGAGTTTTCTTTGGCATATTTTTAACAGTGTGTGTAAAGATAACACAATGGCAAGTAAGATCCATACAGTGTTGCCACATCGTCCGAAAATGTATATGAATTGTGTATGCTACGAATTCTATACATTGCATTTTTAGTTCGCCCCAAGGAAGTTTGAAAGTTACAATACTTATTTCATACTTAAAAAAATATATAATTAGGTTACACAGCACTATAAATATTACAATAAATTCTCGATAATGTTAGTAATTGCAAGGTAACAATAATTTTTACAAATTAAGAAAGTATTTGAATTATTTAGATTTCAAATTATAAACTTAAAAAAAAAAACTAGTACGAACTAAAGGAGCTCTTTTTTGATTTTTATATAATGTTGTAAAATATAATAAACAAAAATTTAAAAATTATGAAAGTTATTATTGTAACAATTTTACAACGTTTTTTATAAAAGAATTTATTTTCGTTGAATTGCAGATAAAATACAAATCACAGAGTAAAATGTTGTTAATATCTAATTGTAATACTGAACTATACACGTATTAGAGGCTTTTAACTTTATGAAAATGCACAACAGATTTTAGTTTTCGGTTTTATTTAGTCAGCAATGGAATGCGGGTAAGTAAAGCATTTATTGCTGCTCAGTGAAACGTATTATTTAAAATAGTTTTATATTATAAATCCAAATATTAAATGTTTCAATGCTAGTTTACTACTGCAACAATCAAAGCTTACAGAAATTACGCGAATGTCAGTAAGAGCTTAATTAAAAAAATTACAGGACGTTTTTTTTTTTAAATTTGTATATATATAAATATGTATTTGGATATACATATATAATAAAGTGCATTAACTAGATTTAAAGCTATTCTGGTTAGACCTGATTTAATATAAAAATTTGTCTAAAGTTTTTTTTTTTGTTTGTAGTTAACGAACTGGATTACTTACGTCAGACATTTGCTCAATTCCGTTCGTTTAATGGCAGCAGCGGCACAACTGCAGCTATTGCTTGCGGTCTCTCTCTTCCTCTCTCTATTTATCTATCAATCGCTCTTGTACTTTATTTGTGCTCTCACAAAAACAGTGTTTTGCTCATACGCACTCTCTGCACTCTCTTTGCGCTCTCTTTCTGTACAGCAAACGGTTTGTGGCCACTCACTGATATGGTAATGTCTGTTGAACGAAAATTTATAATTATTACTCCGGTTAATGTATATGCATGTATGTATATATATATATATATATATATATATATATTAATATTGGTATTGATAAATGTTTGTCGCATGTGTTCAATAGATAATAGTTATTGCTTACTACACAAATTCAATAAATGTGCTGCAGGTTTTTAGGCACACAAACATCGAAAGATCGTTCCGTATGGAACGTGTGAAGTGTAGCAGCAATTTGGTGAAACTGACTTGGTCAACGCAATCTCTCCGAGATGGGTGGAAAATCAGGTTTGGCGAGTTCAAACTTGTTTATTGAGTGTGAGAGATTGTGCTCTTCTATACTCTTTACATTTTACTCTCTGCATTTTGCTTTCTGTTGTTGCTCATTTCTTTTCGCTCTCTCTCTCTCTCGGTCTGTCGGTCTCTCTGTTTTTCAATGTGATCATACGATGCCGTTATGCGTACACTTGTTAATGTGTGCGTGCCATTGTTTCTATATTTAGTATTTAGTATTGAACGCAGCAAACGCGCCCCATCAGCAGCCACTTCGTTTGTGGGTGGTGGTATTGGGTGTTGGGTAAAAAACAAACAAAATTTACTTTAATTCAAATTCAAATTGTTTTTATTTTTTGTCTTAATTATAAATTTAATTTTCCAATGGATTTATTTTGACTATGAAAGTAGATGTAAAAAGCATTTATTGCATTTTTTGTTATCATTTTATTTGCTGTATATCATTTACCATAAAATTTCTGTATACCCTTTCTAAGTGTTTCAATGGATTTTCATGCAAAATATATCTCATTATTTTCAATTTTTAATTATTGTTTTGTATCTATTTTTATGTAGTTTTAGCGTGGAATCCACAACAGATGATTAACATATGTTATCTCTTATAATTATTTCCAACAGATTTCCATGTTTTTATGGTCGATTGATAAAAATCTCTTGTTGTATCTTGTACTATTTATGATTTTTCATTTCAGGTGTGTTTTGATCTTAAAGATCATATATTTCAATGTCTTGTGGTTGTTTTGGGTAAACCTTCTATTTGCACCCATAGTTCAGTGTTCTCGATTTGCTTAGCTGCCAAAATCATTTAATGCTTCACGGTAAAAACATGTTTCTTGGCGTAGTGCCTACCATCCAGATAACCTTAATATATAATATATAGTCTTCAATATAATATAGCGCACATATGCGGATACTAAGATTAAGATATTAAGATTTGTAATATGTGATACTCTTCATATTTGTAATATCTGTTAAATATTTTATACCTTTCTTATAAATATCAGCCTATATATATCTCACTTCTTAAAGTCTGTTACATTGGGTTGTCCGACTTAGTTGACTAGTTTTTCAGCTCAAAGTTGCTTGACCACCACCAGTTTCACCGTATTTGAAATATGTAATGAAAATATGCCAAAATAAGCAGAAAATTGGAAAAGTAAAATAAACTAAAATGTAGGTGAAAATATTATAAATTCCATATTTTGATTTTATTTTAGAATTGCTAAAAGTATATCTATCTTTCCGGACAGGTGGTAACTATATAAAAAAAAGAGGTAGACTCCTCAATTCCTCTGTTCAATCTGAAAACTTTTTAGGTTTTCACTATCAAAAAATAATAATAATAAAAAAATAAAAAAAAAAATGTTTTTCATAAAGCTAAATATGCTTGATTTCAAGTTATAAGCCAAATACAATAATTATAAATTTTACCACTTTCAAATATGCTAGATCTATCATAATATATGCTAAACTGACAACACTGTTGAGGAAATACTTCTCATCTATTAATGACTCAGCTATTTTTTATATCGAATGTGCTCCGCCGTGTATAGACTAGATTTTTTTCCCAGACAACCCACAGAAAGGTATAAAAATTTAAAAAAAATTTGAGTTTTTCTCTAAATTCATTGTACAATGTATAGTTATACCTATTTTATATGTAGGTATAGCTTATTCATAAAGTTATACCTAATTTAAGTATAGTTAAATCTATTTTCTAAGCATTCCCTACTATACATATAGTTATACATAATTTGTATATAATTATACCAACTTTGTTAATAGTTAGCCTTAGTTAATATTAGTTAACCATATAAAACTTTATTAAAAAAATATAAAAATTTCAGATTTTATGGAAAAATACTGTTCTAGCCCAGTTTATACACATACTTGTATATGTGTAAATTGATCCAAGGGCCAAAATGTATTTTTTTATTTACATTATATTATATTTTTGTGTATATTAATGATATACAATCCTCTACAGAGGCCTAAATAAATTCTATAATTTTGCAATTCTACTAAAACTCTAGTCAAAATAAATATACAATGAAATAGCGATAATTTAGTCTTTATTTACTTTTCATCTTTGTTGTATTTTCTTCACATTAGTATGTTTAATTATTTAGAAATTTGTTAAATATTTAGAAGTTTTCCTGCGGAAC
>JBAMBS010002304.1:0-67432 GCA_037044455.1 Zygothrica quintamaculata
TGTTGTAGATCTATACATAATTAAAAGTGGTGTTATTCTGCCCGGCGGGGTTAAGTGGTGGGCGCGAAATAAGAGCTAGGGCAACCAAATTTGGAATCAAGATTCTTAATGTTCGTACGCTTGTTTTAGATTTTAGAATTTCATCCCTTGACCCCCCACAATTTGAAAAAATCGATTATAAGGCACAGTTTTTAACTATTCAAATTTCTTTTTGGCACATTTATTAATTAAAGCATTATTTATCTACGTTGTGAATTTCGTTAAGATTGAACACTAAACACGAAAGTTACAGAGCATTAACTATCGCGCAATAGAGCGCGGGGGCTAAAGGGCTTAAAGTACTGTGTGTATGTGTGTGTATGGCTGCATATGTAGGCAAAGGGGCTCTCATTACTTGTTTCTTCTATTTTTATAAGTACCTTTGTCATTCAAAGGAGGTGAAAGAGATATTTGACTTATAAAAAGTGGAAAAGTATGTAACAGGTAGAATAAATCAACCCAGACTCTATATGTATATATCTTTTTGATCGGGACAACTAGCTAAGTCTATCTAGCCATGTCCGTCTGTATGAACGCCAGTTTTTGTATGATTAAAAGAGCTAGAGAAATTAAATTTGGAATCTAGATTCCTTATTTTCTTCTTCTATAAAAGTTTATTTCAGATTTTTGAAGTCCCCTCCTGAACAAAAAGCATTCCCTAGTCGTGCACATCCTAATACAGATTTATTACTTTCATTTGCATTAAAAATAAACCCAGATTTAAAAAAAAAACAAGTAAGAATTCTGTAGTTGAGTGTACCCGACTACGAGAGCCCCTTTGCCTACATATACAGCCATACACACACATACACAGTTGTGCACGTACTTGGCCATTGCGCGCGCCTTTTAGCCCCCCACGCTCTATAGCGCGGTACTTATTGTTGTATAACTTCCGAGTTTTTCGTTCAATTTTAACGAAACTCACAACGTAGATGAAGAATGATCTACTTAATATGTGTGTGAAAAATAAATCTTATCGGTTAAAAATTGTACCTTATAATCGTTTTTTTCGATTTGCGGGGGTCAGGGGAGGAAATTTAAAAATCAAAAACAAACTTGTATAGCGTACGAACATAACAAATCTACGTTCCAAATTTCGTTGCTCTAGCTCTTATTTTGCGCTCACTACATTACCCCCCCGGGGCCCATAACGCCACTTTTGATGATCTATAACTTCCGAGATTTTTGATCAATCTTACCCAGACTTACAACATCGATCAAGAATGGTCTAATTATGATGTGTACCAAAAATAAATTTGATCGGTTGAAAATTATGCTTAATAATCGTTTTTTTCGATTTGCGGGGGTCAGGGGAGGAAATTCAAAAATGAAAAACAAACTCGTATAACCTACGAACATAACGAATCTAGATTTCAAGATTGGTTGCTCTAGCTCTTATAGTCTCTGAGAAACGGGCGTTCATACAGACGGACAGACAGACAGACGGACAGGGCTAGATGAACTCGTCTTGTCGTCCTGATTCAGAATATATATACTTTATGGGGTCTCCGATGATTATTTCTATGTGTTACATACTTTTGGATTTTGCACATTTCCAATAGTTCCGCTTTGCTCTTTTTTTACAAAAAGGCAAAGGGGCTAATTAATTGGATTTAAGATAAGTTTCTGTTCTTTAAAAGGAATTTATATATGAAACTACTTCAGCATCTAATAATAAATTTTATATTATTTGAACGAAATATATTGAGATGTCCCTTTTACATTGAAAAATAGTCCTGCGAAAGAATAAGGCAATGCAGCTTTCAATCTATAGTTAAATATCGAATTGTAGACTTCTGAATTAGTATTGAAGATTAATTAGTGCATTAAACATTATATTATTATTTCCTTCAGACAAATTTGTTAATATTTTTACAATATTTAAAAAAAAAACTATTAAAAATATATTTTCCTCCTTTCGTATCAATATTTGATGTATATATATATATTTATTATCATATGTATTTGTTTATTATATAAACAACTAAAGCCGTCTAAGGCTGTAAATATTTTCTATAGCCTTTTTGACATGAGATGGAAATAAATTTTATTTTGTGGAATTGAGCACAAAGTAAGCAAATGATAAACAGAAAATTTCATATTGGATGAATAATTAAAATTTTAAATAGATCTCATAACATAAACAGATCTTATTATATTTGTTGATGGGGGGAGTGGCAACAAAAGTTAAGTTTCTCGATTGCCGAATTCTTCATGGTTTATTATGGAAATGTCCTATTTGAGGAAAGAGATCTTAAAGGACTTTCATTAAAGTCTGTTAATTGAAATTTTTGAAGGGTCCAAGAGTCCACATATATATAATAAGTTCCTATAGTCATCATAGGACCTTTACATCTTAACATATACAAATTGTTAGAAATTTGAATTGATTAATATATTCCTTATGAATATGAATTGATTACAATTGGAGACTATCCGTAATGTGATTTATTAATTTAGTATTTAATTAAACTAAATAAGATAATATATATGTATATACAAATGTTAAATAACTACAATAATGGTTTATATTTATTTTATATTTCATATAGATCGAGCAACGGGGTTCAAGATCACAAAAGAAGGAAAGAAAGCGAAAGAATTTAATTGCAACCGATGATGATGAGGAGAATGAGCAAGATCAAAGTGAAACTGAAGCTAATGATATAAATAGGAAAGCTACTCATGCGGATGATGATTATGGTTGTAGTTCGGACAGCAGTAGCAATGATTTGCTAGAGAAATGTCCAATATGCTTGTTCACCTTCCGTCAGCAGGAGATTGGTAGACCAGTGACATGTGAACACTCCTTTTGCGCTGCTTGCATTGAGGCATGGGCCAAGAATGTGCAAACTTGCCCAATTGATCGAATTGCGTTTGATAAGATTGTTGTATTTGACACATTTGGAAAAAGGAATATTGTACGCGAAATCAGTGTGGATCCAAACAATTCTAAGAAGGAGCTTGTATTGGAGGATGATGATGATGTTGAAATTGTGGATGAAGTAACCAATTGTGAGATTTGTAATAGTCCGGAACGAGAAGATGTTATGCTTTTATGCGATAGCTGCAATCAAGGATATCACATGGACTGTTTGGATCCACCACTTTTTGAGATACCTGAAGGTTCCTGGTACTGTGACAACTGCATCGATTCAAACGATGAAGCCGAGGATGAAGATTTAGAACTTGCCGAAGACTTGCATACTCTGTACGAGGATATACGTGGCATGGGACTTCCCGAAACTCGTCTACGTGTACGTCAAGTCCAGCAACCACGAATTTTGCGCACACGTCAAAATGAACGCATCCGAGCAGCTGTGTTGCGTCATACGCGAACAAGGTCTACAAGGGGAGCCCAACTAGAAACGACAACAATGACCCGGACAACGACACGTCGTACCACAACAACACGTACAACACGCACTAGCACAAGCACAACGACAACCACCAGACGTGCACCATCCAAGCGTCGACGTCGAAAACGCACTCGCCATCGTACCTACGTTGTGGAATATGATCTCAACAATTTTGATGAGAAATTCGCTATCAAGACTAGCAAAAAGGTAATTAGAAGGCGACGGAAGCGAAGGGTTAGATCCCAAAGTCGCTCCCATGCAGCTGACGGTGTACGTTTGTCCGCCAGCAAACGTTTGGCTGAGCAATTGGGTGTCAAAATCGATGGAATGCGTAGTTCCAACATAGGCAGTGGCAGTGCCTCCAGTTTTACATTGTTTGGCAATGCCAACGATTTAGAATACTTTTCGGATAATGATGACTTGGTGGGGGCAAGCATGGACAATGATAACTCTGCCTCAACTGCAGTACAAAGTTCAGTTCGATTCCCTGGCATTGGACAGCCGCGTAATCGCAAAGCGTTACTGCTTGGCAAGGCAAGAACTGCGGCAACAGTTGCAACTGCAATTCCAGCTCCGGCTGATCTTCTATCAAGCATAATGGATCTGCAGGAACGTTGGCATGGTGCAACCCGTAACCTAAGTGATGTGCGTATAAATGTTGATGGTAGTCTTAATTTACCAGCTAATAAGTCCAGTAAATTAACAAATGTGGCAAAACCTCCTCATACAGAGCATATTACTCAGGCACCACTCTATCAACGTGGTGGTGCTGCTCCTAACTTTAATCAAGGTGATACTAGTGGCAACTATAATACTCGCTACAGCGGTAATAGTAATACCAACTATCGCAGTGGAGGTGGAGGACGTGGAGAAGCCGCTGATAATCAGTATCAAATACAGTCAAGCGGTGGCAATGATAATTCCAGTTCTACGTTAAACAGTTTTGGCAATAACAGCAACAATAATACGCCCAATACAAGCTTTACTCCTTTCAATATACGATTCAATCAACCCAATCAACAGCAGCAGCAGCAGCAGCAGCAGCAGCAGCAGCAACAACAACAACAACAACAACAACAACAACAACAACGGCGTCAAACAACATTTCCTGCAACAGCGCATAGCAATTTCAGCCACATGATTCCGTCACAGCCACAGCGGCAACTCTTTAGTGGTTTGCCTGCACCAGTTATGGGCGCAAGCATGTCAATTCGACCTATTTTAACTGTACCACCACCGCCTACACCGCCTCCCAGCTTGTCTTGGAGTAGTTCACTGTTCAAACTGAGCACAGATTATGCTCACCAAAACAACCAAAATCAAGATAACGATGACAACGATGATGCTGACAATTGTCCAAATTTTTCAATTTACTCGCAAGAATCGCAGGCAGTTGCAACCGAACTTTTTGCACAGCCTCAACCCGTTCCAAAATCCAAAGAAAAGGTATGAATCTTAACTAATTATTTTTTTTCTTTTTTTTTTTCTTTATCTTATATGAATGTTTGAAAAATGGCAATATCTGTAGACTCAAGTGATATATCTATTATCTCCTTCCCCATACCTGTCTAATATGCCCTGTTATATCGTATAGTAGATAGTTTCCATTTTCCGAGAAACGTAATATAACTTTAAAGATTCACATGGAATGCATAAAATATATATCAACTATTCATCTCTGATGAATAGATGCAACAAACCTACAGAACTAATACCCTTTTGGTAGTCGACTAAATGAAGTTCTTAGATGCATCCAGAGTTAACTTAAACTAATTAATTATTAAATATTAGATAATTTAGATACTTTGTTAGTGAGTGAATACTGTGGCTTTTTATCATTCTGTAATCCATGGATTATCTTAAAGGTGATTCTAACAGTAAATTAGTTTAGAAAATTTTAGAACTTTTCTGATTTATTTAAATTTAAGTGGAAAGATTTGTTGTCTGTTGTTGAAACTTTAAAGGATCTGTGCAGATGGATCGTCAGACTTAAATGAGTAATTGATCTATTGAGTGTAGTCCTTAAACATGCATAATCCTGTAGACCGTGTGTGTTACACCCATGCTAAAAGAACACAACAGAAAAAAAACCAATAGAAAAAAGAATCCTTGGCATACTAACCGTGATTTGTTATTTTCTTTCTTTCAATTTTACATATATTTTACTTACCAGGATGAAGACGATATGAATGAAGATTTAGTACAATTAGACGATGATGATGATATACCTTTGCCACCAGAGCCACAAGTAGATACAGTAGCCAATGTCGAAGCCAATCAGACGCATAATGCTGGCAGTGATCTTTACGAACCAGAAAATCCAACTGAAGAGCAAGATGAGGATCAAATTAGCTTAAAGTCAGCTGAAAGTCCCAATGCTAAAGAAAGCAATATTGACCTAGAGGATGTAAGCAACTCCTCCAGTAATCCGAATGCCTCAAATATATCGACTACGCCACCCTTAAAAGCACCAGTTGCTGATGATGAAGATGAGACTAAGACACGTAGCACACCCAGTCCGAGTCATACGCCAAAAGATGGAAGTACCATGGACAGAGGTAAAGGTGTCTTGGAGCTTTACGACGACAGTGACTGGGAGGAATTGGAGATAGACAAGCCTAAAGAATATGAGAAAGCACTACATGCAGATGATTCTGTAACACCACCTCCAAAATCCAATGATGAAACACTTGATAAAAGTGATACCAGCAAGACTCTAAACAGTGATCTTGATCCAGATAGATCCTATACTCCCTGCTTGGACGAAAAACATACGGAAGATGATGCTACAAACGGGCAACAAGGTAACAAAGCACATACACCTGTTGAGTCCAAAAAGAACGATTCGAAAAAGTCCGATACATCTGAGAAAGAGGTTGGAGCACGGACAAGTGTCATAGGTGCCGAACCCTTATCAGAGGATGAAAATTTATCAAACGAAAACGCATCAAAAGAACGAAGTCATAGCGGTACTCGTAGTCACACCCGAAGTCGGAAGCAAAGTCGGACTCATAGTCGTAGTCTAAGTCTCAGTCGTAGTCGTAGTTACAATCGTACTCCCAGTCGTGCTGAATCCACGTCTAGTAAGACCAAACGCTCTTCGAAGCGAAGCAAGGAGAATGTGGAATCGTTTAAGAAAGTGGGTAAGCGACAAAGGGATCGTAACTATCGTGGGGACAAACAGCAGGAAAAGGATAACGGGAAGGAGAAGGATATGAATAAAGATAAGGACGTTTCTAAGAGTAAGAATAAAGACAAGGAAAATGATAACGAGAAAGCTAAAGATAAAGAAAACAATCGTAGTCAATCTCCAAAATCCCCCGCGAACTCTTCGCGCTCTGTATCACGTAGCCCAAGTCGTCGGCGTAGTCGTAACCGGATGCGAAGTCGTAGCCTCAACCGGAGCCGAAGTCGTAGTCATAGTAGATCACCACGCGGTCGCAGGCGCAGTAGCCATTCAAAATCCTATTCCCGATCAAGATCCAATTCACGTTCGCGTCAATTTTATAGAGGTCGTGATTATATGAGAGGATTCAATCGTGGCCGTAGTGGACTACGCTTCAATTATCGTCATAATCAATTCCCACATAGATCCTTCCAAAATTATCCATTCAATCAATATCAACAGCAAAGCCAATACCATATGCAATATCAGAGACCCAAGCGACGTGAGCTACCCCGTTATGATGTGCGTAATGTGGTCAGCGGATCGCGTCACTATAGGGATCGTTATGGTCGTGATGCTAGATCGGATAGGAGTCGTTCCGGTAGCTACCACCGTAAGCACAGCACTTCCCGTAGCTCTTCACGTTCCCGTTCACGTTCAGCACCGGTAAAACGTTTCCGTAGCTTTAGTATGTCGCCCTCACCGCCCATGGTCGGTCATCGACATCATGTGCATGGCATACGTCGAAGATCAATGTCACCTAATGCTCGTCGGTATGAACGTTCAAGGTCGGGCTCCCATCCACCTGCTGGTGCACATCGTTTAAGTCCATCCCGTCAAATGCACAGGAGTCATAGCATATTATCATTGGAGTCTCGATCCCATACGCCAGCTCGGATAAATGGCCGGAATATAGTGCTTGGGAAGCCTTCGCCTGGATATTCACCACGTTATACCCCACGTTTAAGTCGCAGCCGTTCGAAGAGTCTTCGCAAAAAGAAGAAGAAGAAAGCTGATAAAAAGAAGAAGAATAAAAAACGTGCTGCCAGCAATAGTCCAATAACACGACAAAGACGTATATCACGTCAACGTGATCCTTTCCATGATGCCGATGATTTTCTTGCTCCACCGCAGAACAAAAAGTCAAAGAAGACAACAGGAACGGGAATTGGAGCTTCCCAATGGTCACCATCGCCCACTCCCAGTATTTCCACGGAACACTATACTTTTGTTCATGGTGGTGCACCTGGTGTTGATAAGCCTTCATCATGGACACCACCGTTGTCATCACCACAAGGCCCAGGACTGCACTATTTAGATAATCTTCATCACAGCTTAACGCCATTAGGTAAGAAAACAAAGAGTAAACGGGACAAGACTAAGAAGAAAAAGAAGATTTTGGATAAACAACAGCGCAAAGATAAAAGGAGAAAATCACGTCGTACCATGACACCAGAACCAATACCCTCCAAGGAGATATTTGCATCCGGAAATAATATACTTGTTAGTGTTAGCTTTAACAAAGACTCAAACAACACAGCTTTGGCTGGAACTGCTGCACATCAACAGACTATAGTAACACTGCCATCGTCTAGAGATGATTTACATGGAGCAATGTCGACGCACCTCCATCGATCTTACCGGAATGGGCGCTGGCGTATTGAATCGAAAATCGAAGCGTAAACGTAAAAAGTTGGAGGCAAAACCAGTGGCCATTATCGATCTAGAACGTTCACCGTTCCAGGTACACCAAGAACCGGCTGATGTCATTGTGCTAACCGATAGCGATGCCGAAAATCAATTGATGTTGCGCAGGGAGAGACGCCACAGTAGTGTACCCGCGACTGTAACTCATGACCTAATGTGTGAGAATGGAGCACGTGAGAAAACACCAGAAGTTGATTGCTTAGCAACAATTATGGAAACATCATATGAAAGTATCACACAAACAACTGGCCCTAAAACACCCCCAGAGCCACATCTTCTCAAGTTCAATATACCTGCTAAAAAACAGCATAAACTGCGAAATAATCCTCTGCATGATGATAACGATGATATTCATTCGGTGAATGAACTGGAAACTGTATGTTCCATGCGTAGTGCCATTGAGCACGAACTACAGAAACAACATTCTAACGATGGACTAATATCAGCTCAAAAAATTGGACCAAACACACCACCGGAATCGGGTCCATCTTCCCCGGATGCTTATGATCCTTTTGAACCGACGAAATCACCATCCCTTTCACCCCGTTCACCAACACCAAATTCAACACAAAATCTTGAGTCAACACCAGGTGGCAGTGGTATTGGTAGCTGTGGTAGTGTTGAGAAGATTGATGTTGTAACTAGCGCCCAGAAGCATGGCAACCAAAGTGATGAGCGCATAGACACCAGCGTATCTACACCAAACACGTCCAGCACTAGTATCAATGCAACCACACAAACAACCACCCATACGAAGGTCATAAATCCTGTGGATCTGGTTATGGCACTCATGAACAAGCCCAGGGATATCAATCAACAAGATTTGGTTAACAAATCATCTGATACGACATCCTCTCAATATCTCAATAGTACCTCCACTTTGAGCACATCTTTGACTGTATCTGGCAATGAGGACAAGGCTACAGAAAATCCCAAATCAATTACAGTTATATCAAATGTATTGCTTTCAACAAGTTCGGTCGGTTCCACTTCTCAACATTTGCCAGCCTTAAATAGTCCATCGACAACACTGGTCAGAAGGTTAGCAACGCATCCGAAGACTGGCGGCAGTGCAACTAGTAGCTCCAGTGGGATTGTGCCAGCGACTAGCCTTCGTAATGGAAACACTGCTGTTGTTAGTAGTAGTGCACCAGCCGGAAGTGGAGTTGCTAGTGCCAGTCTGATGGACGATGCTTATAGTATGGATATTGAGAGCCCATATTCACCAGGTTCAGCTGATTACGAGGACTTATTTGATCCGCCGCCAGATAGTGTTAATGCTGCTAGACGCATAAAGAGCAGCAATAACCAACCGATTACTGGCAAAGCGGAAATGTTTGACAATCTCTTTGGCAGCTCTCCTGTGAGCCAATATAAAATGTCCCGTTTCAATAACTTGGGAGGAAGGAAGCAGCGTTCACACAAAAGTGAACGCAGATCAAAAAATAAAGGTGGGTTCTACTTGGTTATCTTGAATCAAAGGATTCTCGTCAAAAGGGACCAATAGAGTACTTGAGTACTCACTAAGTCCTTTACTTATCAAAATAAAAAAAAACACTTAATATTTAAACTCTCCTTAGGCAACAATTAAATTTCTTCCTATCACCTACCGTTTAAGGATTCTCTTTTCTATATTACTTTTGTCTGTCTACTTATCTACTTCAAAGTCAAATATTTCAAACTTAAATTTTAAATGCGAATTTCGTCTTTTCGAATTATTTTAAATTAACACTATATCCTTAAAATTATATCCTTATCCTGTCCACAGATCACAAATACCAGCTACATTCCTCAAATATAAATTCATATATCAATGATCAGCATTATTTATTCCATCCTTTATTTGTCCTTCCATTGCCTCGAATATATCTATTAAGACTTTCGCTTATCTACAGATCTGTAGGATGTTCTATCTATATACTATATACATTTATTATATTATACATATATATAGTTATAATTTTCATTTAGATTTAAGTCCGTTAAATTTGCCCTTATTATTCCTATCGTTAACTAAGAAAACATAGACACTGCTCAATCTACGGATTTGCCATTTTTCAAGCAATTTATTTTACTTTTATTCTTTTATAATAATATAAGTATAGAATTATAACAGTTATATATATATATATTATATTATGATCTTGATTACTTTTAGGCAATAAAGCGGGTGATGAACAGACTAAAGGTTACGATGAAGTTGTCAATTCGGCAGCTGAATTACAAAATAAGGATAGGGTAAGTAAATAGTAGAAAGGAACTGTTACCAGGATTGTGTATAAATTAAAATATGGATTTTTACAGTTTTTACGTAAGTTGAACCGCCAGGAACGTGTTGTTGAGGAAGTGAAAGTGGTATTGAAGCCACATTTCAATAAAAAGGCAATATCGAAAGAAGATTACAAAGATATTATGCGTCGTGCTGTACCTAAAGTGCGTAACTTAAATAGTTTTGAAATAATTTAAAGTAAAAGTTACTTATTCCAATTAATATGCTTTATAGATCTGTCACAGTCGCTCAGGTGAAATAAATCCACATAAAATCAAAAATTTAATTGATGCCTACGTAAGGAAGTTCCGCGCCAAGCACAAGAATCTGAGCCTGCTGAACACGGGTCAGGTCAGTAGCGCAGTAAAGTGTGCAGCGTATTTAAAGAAGCTTTGAGTAGACGTCGGAGGCGGTTAGTAGTACACATTATATTAAATCTAATCGATAAATTAATTATTATTATTATTATTTTCATTTTTAGTATATTCTCCACTATACACGTAAAAGTGCTTTACGGACGCGCATGCATTCCTACGCCTCCATAAAATTTAATATATATTTATAAATAAAAAATATATATTTATATTTATAAAAAGGTCGCCTCTTGTAAGCGAAAATATATAAAATTTCATTGAAGTTTAGTTGTTAAGTTATTTTTTAAGTTACAAGTTGTAGTAATTAGGGAATTAAATTAGCTATTACGACGATTCAAAGAAAGGAGAAGCAAAATAAACTATTTTCTGCCAATACATTGCTTAAACCCATTCAACTTATACCCATTCAACTTTAACCCATTCAACTTTAATTAATTAATTTAAACTATGCAAATATTAGTTGATTGATTAGCAATTTTATTAATTTTGTTGTCGTTTATAATGATTAATACTTTCTTTTTGCTTTAACAAATTGTAAGTAGGCAAACAGGCACAACACATTAAACATAAAAGAGAAAACATTGTATTTGACCTCTGTTATCTGATAAGTTAAAAAGTTTAATTCACTTTTTAATTAGCTAATTATTTTACCTGTACATCTATTGCCCTGTACACCTTTAGCTGGTCGTTAATTTATTTACTAAAACGGCATGTTTATTTAATACATATTAAAAATATTTAAAAAAAAACAAAATCAAATTTATAAATAAAGTAAATTTGTGTACGCAGACATACTCGTAATGCATTAATTTAAGTGTATTTTTTTTGCTTGTAACAAATTGATTATTGTACATTGTTGCATAAAAAGAAATAAAAAGAAAATTTACTATTGTAATTATGAATGTATGATAATCCCTATACATATTTTGCATAGTTTTTTTCCACTTAGTATTTTTATTATTATTATTGTTTTGAAAGAATAAATCAGCTTAAATACAACGAAACATCCAATCAGATTATAGTCATATATCAATTGTTAATGTCAATAATGTGATACATGTAAAGTTCGTGTATGCCCTATCGGCTGCCGTTAAGTCCGATAAAAGTCGAGTTCTACAAAAGCCTATAAACTGTCTACAAAAAATAGATTTATCAAAATTGTTCTTTAAATGCAATCGATTTCTTCTTTTATATATAGCAGTACTGAGCGAGCAATGCACGATTTCCAATAACTTATAATGATCGCTGTTATGATACTATTTATTTTCGATCCCTTAACTGGATTAATCTATAGTTTTGTGGTCAAGATTGTTTGTGAATGATTCTCTTTTGACTATATATATATATATATATATATATATATATATATTTACATATGCATGTAAGTATGTAAAGAATATATTATGCTAGCCAATGACAAACATTTACCTAATTATAATAAATGTAATATTGAAGCTTATTTTTGAGGATAAATATATGGTTGAATAAATATAATATGTAATGAGCGCAGTTATAATCTGCCTGACAAAGTCCACTTTGTGCGATTGGTTAAGATTTTCATATAATTTTCATACTAAATTTTACCAAAATCCAGAGGATTTACCGCCAGGTGGATTTTTGACTTTAATGCAAGCGCGTACACCTGATTTATCCAATTCCTCTGAAAGATAGAGAAACAAAAAGAAAAGTTAAACACTGTTCTTCAATCTAAATGAAACTATATATACCACTAATAGAAAAGGATGACTCCTGCATATCTCGTTTACCATCAACACGGCCCCGCACAGAGGGTGTGCTGCATACAGAACCTTCAGCAGGCATGGGAAGATTACCAGCGAGCATTGCTGAAATAGGTTCTTGAGCTGGTATTTGGATGTCCAAATCAGCAAACTTTTTAATCATATTTCCATTTTGATGTTCCTCATGATGATGCTGCTCTTCGACTGATTGCACCTTGCCTTCAATAATGTCATATACGAAAGGTGGACGCACTGCCAAGGGTATGAATCTTCCGTATCCTTCGGCAACGCGTAGTGTTCCATTTTCTAAACATATCCGTCCACGTGTCAGTACCATCTCGGGCACGCCATGTACAGTCATACCCTCAAAAATATTGTAGTCGCTAGCGTGATGGTGGGTATCCTTTGATATGACGCGTGTTGCCTGTGGATTCCATATGACAATGTCAGCATCTGATCCCACAGCTGTTGCAATGGATAAATCATTGATTAGTCTTATGAATAAATATATAAGTTATGTCGATACTTACCAATTCGTCCTTTTTGGGGATATATATTGAATATTTTTGCTGCATTTGTACTAGTAACGGCAACAAATCTGCAAGGATCAAGTAGACCCTGATGTACGCCCTTTTCCCACAGCAGCGACATACGATCCTCAACTCCATTAACTCCATTCGGTATTTTTGTAAAGTCGTTTAAGCCAACTTCCTTCTGCTTCTTGTTAAACGTACAATTATCGCTTCCTGTGACCTGAAGATCATCGCTACGAAAGATAAAGTAGAAATATTAGAATAATCCCCAAAGGATTGAGAGCAAAAGTTTCTATTCGCTTTCCAAATGGATATTCTCAATACTTACTATGCCAAAGATTTCATCAATTGCCTTGGTGTTTCTGCAGACATGCGAATTGGTGGATTTGTTATATAGTAAACCCGATCTGATTTCCGTACATTGCTCATGCTTCGACCAATGGAGCTAGCAAGTGTTTCACCAAACAGACAATAACCGCTACGACGGGCACGACCAACAAGTTCTGCAGATGATTTACTGGTGACACCGGCAACATACAAAGGTGTCTTCATCTAGTTTTGGTGTGTTGTGTGTTTGTGTGTGTCAGTGCGTAATTAAAGGGTATTAGTACACATATATGAAAATAAGTATATATAGGTAGTCGATGAATTAAATTTAAGTAGCAACTAGTGATAATTAGATAGTTTTTTTTTATGTACAACAGCAAATGCTTCAGCATTCGATAACCAAAACCAATGACTAAGATATTCACTGTACAATAACTTACTTCGCCAGTAGCTTGAGTTGAAACCCAGGTCTCAGGTTCGCCTATGGATTGATTTAGTTACTTAAACAACGCGGGTAATCGTACTATGATTCATACCGTGTACTATTGTGTTCGAGTTACTTGTTACTTGATCAAGTGCCACATACCGGATACATTCTTAATTATGTACAAGGGTGCATCATACATCATACGGAAACAATAATAAATCAAAAACAAAAGCATAAATAATAATAAAAAAAATAATAAGAATAATTTATAATAATAATATACCTCTTTTATTTACAAATACTTTACAACAAATTGTTTTTGTTTTTGTTTTTCTTTTGTACAAATTTAAAATGTTTTCTTTATCGATTTACTCACCTGGTGAGCCAGGATGCAAGCGCGATGTACAGCTTCGGCTTCCACTTCCTCCTGCCTAGAAAGCTCATGAGCTTCTGGTCCTCGCATTCCTTCGGTTAACAAACTGTTTGTATTCTTTGCTATAATATCACCATTTTCAGCATGCACCTAAAATAAATCCAATAAAATCCTTTAGGCTCCGATGGAGGCAAGTGTAAAGTTTAAATATACCATTGCAACAGCATTTAAGTTCCTTATTTTTTCAAAAACATCCAAAAGTTCCGCATCGTTCAACATATAAACTCCCTTATAAGCCATATAAGTTTTAAAGGAATTAATGCCCAGTTCCTTGCTTAGTATAGCAATCTCTTCGGACACCGATTTGGACCACCAAGTTATACCAACATGTAAAGCATAGTCGCAGCAAACCTTAGGATCAGCCCAGCTGCGCCACTTGTCATAAGCCTCCACCAATGACTCGTGTTTCTTGGGCAGCACACAATCAACTAAGTAAAGACAATTAGAGAATTAATCAATAAAAAATTAACATAGTAAGGTTGTAGAGTATTAAGAATCTGTTTTAAATGCTATGAGAAACAAAAAACTCTGAATGACGTCAAGAAGAAACCATCGCTTAAGTCTGAGGTATTACTGTATATCAATACTTACTTATCATAGTTGTGCCACCAGCAACGGCTGCTTTTGTACCACTATAAAAACTATAGAAGAAAATATATATATTATAAATGACCTTGCAGGAAATTAATGCATAAATAAAACTTACTCATCTACGGCGACAGTATCACCCGATGGGCATTGCAGGCGTGTATGGGGATCGATGCCACCTGGCATAATCATTAAACCAGTTGCGTCGATAGTGCGTACACCTCCAGGTATTGTAATTTCGCTAGAAGGTCCAACGAATCTGAAAATAATTCATTACAATTAGATATTCAATATTCAATAGGAATTTCATTGAGTTATATTAATACTCACTTAATAATGCCATCTTCAATGTAGACATCCGCCTTGAAGCTCTTATCGTGATTAACAATTTCACCATTTTTAATATATACTCGATTCTGAGCACTCTGTAAGTGTATGGGCACTTTCTTAACAGGCTTCGGGCTAGTTGACATGATTTATATAAATATTAATCTAAAATTCAAAGAAAACAATAATATTGAATAAACTTAACAGTCTTAGACTTGAGATGATAAAAAGAGACCTAATCTTTATTGTTGAAGTAACTTAACTAGACTAATGGCCAAAAGCTAACTAATTTTGTTGGGTTACTTACTCTTTTTATCCTAAATATATAAATCCTATTTTTACTCCATGACTCACGACATATACCCTTTGAGCACTTTTAAAGTATCTATAAACATATTTTTTGTTTAAAGGGTGGCAAATGAAGCATTATACGCTTCATGAAAATCGTTTTATCCATTCATTGGAATCGTTTTATCCATTCAACGAAAAACAACCCAACCTGTGGACAAGCCATAACCATACCATAATTTTATGCCTTATACACCAATCTGAACAAATCCGAGGTATAATAAATTTTTAACCCTAAAATGGAGGCATATGCATAATAGAGAGAACAATGATATGTGGCATACATAATACGTATGTATTAATATACGAAAAGGGATTGCGGTGTGTTGTGCCTATTTTAAAAGTGCTTAAGTACTTAAACTGCACTGCAGAGAGTAACAAGTCTTTTGCAGAAGTGTCAATACAACCCCACTTACATATACAACTGAGAATTAGATGGTAATGATGTCATAGGCACCCAAAAGAAGTATTTGGTTGTAACTGCGCTGTTTTAAAAAAAAAGTATTTTGTCGATATATTTATTCTAATTCAATGTGAAAAAGAGCTCATCTGTGTTAATAAATATTTATACAAATATATATTTCAATTAACAAAAATAAAAAGAGTTCTCTATACATCTGTAAATTCGTATGAAATGTAGAGCATGACAAACAAAACCGTTTGGTAGAGAAACACAACGAAAGTAACATTACAGTAGCGTCTTTTAAAATGTTAACGATATGCTGAAGTGTACATATAATACATTTATATACAATTCAAACAAGTCTTAAAGAAAATACATTTTATTAACGGGTCGCAACTGCAGACAATCGAGTTGTACAAATATGTCTATATGAACATACTTTATGGAATTGTGCACACACATGCATACATATATAGGTACACATACAGACTCTGTACACTGCAACAAGCGTCGTCAAGAGCCAACTATTGAATAGACACGCCAAGCGAGCATTGAACTTTATAGGCTGTTATGGTGGTGGGATACGCTTCCTGTCCTCAACGTTAACCGAACTAAATTCTAATACTTGAATTTAAAGAAGGTTGAGTAGAGTGGTTATTTTATATTTAAATGCAAAAATAACTATAGTGTGTGTCAGTATTTAAGCACTTTATGCAAACGGAATTAATGAATTTAATAAATTTGACCTAATTAAAAGCACCACTGTACAAAATTATACACATATGTATATGTATAGAGTATTAGCTATATAAATTTTAAAATTAAAAAAAAGTTGAAATTCTATATAAAAGTTAAAATCAATTAATTAATTAATTAATTAGATATTTATATTGTTCAAACTTGTCGGCAAAACTAACGGTTAAAGAATCAGTGTATGTATACAATTTTTATACAAATATAGATTAATTCAATTAAACAGGTATAAATGCTGCATTCAGTAATACAGCTTTTCGCTTTTGTTGAATCAATAAATGTATATGTGAATACACAAAAAAGAAAGTAATATATCAGTGCAGACCATTAATCTAAAAATATGAAAACATATTTGTATGTATATACATATATAAACAAACTAATAAAAAAAAAATTGCTTTACATTTCCATAGTTATGTTTGTGAAGTAATGAATAATACGCACAAAACTATACATGTATCTATAAAGCTTAAAATAAAAAAAGGAAAAATAAACAGAAAACAGTTAAAATATCACAAGGTACACTTGTACTTAATTATTCAATTACACAGAATACTTAAAAATTAATTTAAAAAATTTTAATACACTTGCTTAAAGTTTCTACCGTTAAAGTTTTCAGATATTTTATGCCGCTAAGGCGAGTACACACCCACTTGTACAGAGAAAATCGGATAAGATTAAAATCTACAGTGTGAAGGCACTGATGAGGCTATCGATTTTTCACAAGTTGTTTTCTTATCGATGTTGCTGAAACTTTCTGTTTTCAGTGTGACCGCTTGTTGTAAGCCTAATATACTAAATCAAAGCTGGTATTACACTGATTTTAAAAATGTATCAGTTAACATTTTGTTGTTTTTATTTTTAATTAAAATGCATGTAACGGGAATATAAAAACATGAATTTTTAATAATGTTTGTATTTTGTCATTTAACTTAAAAAAATATTTATATATTATTATTTAACTTTAAATAATATTTATATATTAATATTTTACTTTTTTACACTTTAAGGGAAGTACAGCATAAGTGTCACAAGAAGTATATAATGGGTAGAAGGAAACTTTTTTTTTCATTCATGATCAGTATCAGTAGCCGAGTCGATTTAGCCGTATCCATTTGATTTCTGTCCGTCCGTTTAAACGCACGTTTCCTCGAGGGATAGAGCAACTAAATTTTGAGCATAGATTCCTGGCTTAAAATTTTTAATTTGATAACCAAATTTGGCATTTAGGTTCTACGGTTTCATACGCATTGCGACTTTGTATTACATTTTTAAATTTCACCACTACACGCACACCGTGCAAAATGTCATAAATAATTAAGTGCCAGTTTCTAATCGAATAAATTTTTTAGCACGCACATTGAATGCAACCGTTGTTTATCTTTGCAGTAATTTTAAAGAAATTATTCAATAAAATCTATTATAGTTTGCAGTGCGCGTTTCCATCTGCCTTGTAACAACTGGTGTATACCCATTAATATTAAAAGAAAAACACTCATTAGTATATTATATATGTATATATATTATTTAAATAATTAAATTAAGTTTGAGGGACATACATTTACATCCTAGCAAAATTATACACTAATAACTACAAGTAATATATCGATATCGAGATGTTGAGTCATATTGGTTTTTTGTTTGTCAGATTTTTTCTTTTTTTTTTGGAAAACAACTACATAAATTAACGTTATTTTCAGGTTTCAACTGTTTCTGCCTGTATTTCTCTATAATGTTAATCGAGATGACAAATTGCATAAAGAGTACACTACTAGTCCCCACTTTACCTGACTTTTTATTTCTTATTCTTCCTCTATCAAACAGCAGTCGATTTGTGTAATATTGCCATGTATCTTAGACTTCCTAGAGCTTTAATTGCAAATATGAATGCATTAAAGTACAGTTTATAACTTTTCGTACATGTCCGCACATATTTTCAGGTTTTCAATTGATTTTCGCCATTCTCTTGTTTATCTTTCTTTATCTTTTTGTTATAATCATTATCATTATCATTATCATTATCATTATTATTATTATTATTATTATTATTAGTATTTTCATTTATTCTGTTATTGGATTTTCACGCTTCGTTCATTTCGATAAAAGCATGTTTAGTTAATTTTGCGTGCTTCTATATAGCTTAGTTCGTATTCGTATTGATTTCTAGCTTTTTATGTACTGTTTTTTTTTTAACTTTTACTTTTCATTTTTGTTTAGATTTAATATACTTGCTTTCATTTGTTTACTTTAAATTAAGATTAGAATAAAAACTTATGCATTAAGCTTGTCATTTATGCCTAAATTATGTTTAAATATAAAATTAAACCTTGTTCCAGAAGCCCTTCAGTAAATAATAATACAAACAACATAAAAATGATAACATTAAGTGCTCTCATTTCGCATTCCATTTTTCCATTTATACTGCTTTTCTACTTATTTCTTTTTCTCTTTTGTTTTGTTTTGGGTGGTGTGTTTGATAAAAAAAAAAAAATAACTGTATCAAAAACATATTTTTAAATTTGAATTATTTGTCAATAACTTCACATACATTCTTCTTACATGCATAATACGAAATGACATGTGCCATATATATATATATTTATATATATATACATATATAGCACACAATATATAGCAATGCGGGGAACAAATACAGATAAAATTTACAAAATAGTTAAATATTTACAATTGGTTTTCAATTTTTTGTATCTCTTATTTGTTTTTTTTTGATTTTTTTTTGTTTTTATTGTGGATGTGTGTTTGTTTGTTTTTCTTTTTTCTTTTTTTGCATTTTAATTTGTCCACATAAAATATCAATTAAATTTTATTATGTATTTTTGTTTTTGTGTTTTTTTTACTTATTGTTTTAAATTTTGTTTTATATTTATTTATATGACATAATGTAAAATTATTATTTTTATTTAATTTTAGTTTAGTTTATTATTTAGTTTATTATTTATTTTAAGTAGTATGTAGTAGAATTTAAGAACTAACCTCTATATATGTTTATTCTTGAACATATATAATTCGTTTCTTGTTTTACTGTACTTTAGTGTATAATTATCATGTTAATACATGTTAAATACATATTACATATGAATATTTAAATAAATATACACACAAATATTTAAATAATATATCTATGTATATCCATATTATATATAGCGTATGCATATGTACGTGTGTATATTAGATTTTATTTCATATATATATATAAATAAATATATATATATATATATTTTTCATTATTTATTTTTACTTTTACTTTTTAATTGTTATTTTTATTTTCTTTTATTATTATTAGTATTATTATTAAATTTAATACATAAGTATATTGTGTGCTTAAACTTTTTGCATGCAACTATATCTTGCATGCAATAAAACGTTCTGCCTTAAGTATGATGTGATATTGAAAATTCATTGCTAAAACATTGAATTGGATTTTCCTATATAATAACGCCAGATCATTTTGGATCGGACCCAATCTATATTTATTATTTGCGCAGATCTATAGGATTTCATATATATATATATCTATATATATATATATATATATTTATAGCTATAGATTTGAGTGGAAAAATATACAGTTATTGTGTGTGTGTGTGTGTGTATGTGTGGCCGCCATGGCATTGTTGTCATACTAGAAACTCGCATCAATTTCAATTTCAATTCATAGTTTCAATTTTAAGTTATAAGTTATAAGTTTTAGCATATACAATTATTGTGGCTATGCTACATCAGTAATTCGCTTTAAAAGACGCACATTCCTTTTCATCATATCATCATCATCATTATCTTGATCATCATTATCATAACATACCATATTATTAAATCCCTAGTAGTTAATTTACATTTTCTTCATTACATCTTTCTTTGAATCGCATTACCAATTTCAATAGCACTGAATATATTCATATATATATATATATATGTATATTCACATATATATATATATATATATATATATATGTAGAGTTAAATGTGTATTCCATTTAGTTCCTCTTGCAAAATTCATCCATTGCAGCATCATGTTGCCAATAATATGATCCTCTTGCTGGCAGCATAGTTATATACTACGCAACGGCGGCTGTAGTATTTGCATTTGTTGGCGGTGGTGCTGTCGGCTGAGCCACAGCGGTTGGAGGTGTTGAATTTGGTGTTGATGATGTTGTTGTTGTTGCTGCTACTGTTGCTGATGTATTGGTGTTGATGTTTGTATTTGTGTTGGCATTAATGTTACTCAAATTGTTGGATGACAATGTTGTTGGCGATAAAGAATTTGTTTTACCCACTTGCTGCTGCTGCTGCTGCTGCTGCTGCTGTTGTTGTAGTTGTTGTTGCTGTTGTTCGTTTGGTGTCACCACTAAACTGTTAAGGGTTGTCTGACTATTACTTCCCAAACTACTGGTATTAGTTTGATTGCTGCTAACTGTGCCGCAACTGTTGCTGTTGGTGCTGCTGTTGCTAACATCATTGAAAGTTGCTGCTGGCGGCAATTGTTGACTGCTATTGCTACTATCATCATTGATAACAGCTGTTGTTGGTGTTAGTGTTGATGTTGATTTTGGTGTTGGTATTGCTGTTGTTGCCGCCGCAACACTTCCAGCAACTGTTGCAGTCTTTACATCTACAGGCTGCTGCTCTGCCGTCTGTAGACAAGGCTCAGCTTTAATTGTAGCTGCTGAGGGGGTTGCTGGCGACGCCTCTGGTTTCTCAGTTGTATCCAGACTCGACTCTTCTTGTTGCTGCTCCTGTTGTGATTGTGATTGTTGTGATTGACCTGCTGGTTGTGTTGGCAGTGGCAGCTGTGGCTGCGGTTGTTGTAGCAGCTGTGGTTGAGGTTGTTGCTGTTGTTGGCGCTGCTGCAACAATCTGTACTCAATTGAATGCATGGAACCAGCGCCACGAGATACTTGGTAAAGGACTCGTGATATAATCAATGCCACCTGTTGGTCCAATATGTGTGACATCACCAGGCCAAGCAAACGCTGTTCCTGCTGCATGAATAGTGAACGATTATCTGGATGTTTGGCCAAGTGCAGTAAAGTGCCAGCTGCTCGTCGTAACATATCTAAGCTGGTGCCCATTGAATCCGGATTTTCGCGCAGGTAATTGATGCCATGTTGATTGGCCACGCCCAGTGCGGTTTGCTCCGCCTGTTCAATGAACGCAACAAGATACGAGATGCATGGCGATTGGAGTGCCACTGTACGAGCCATAGCGCTATCCGCTGCGGCCAAGTAATGCAATAGATTTACAGAGAATTCCCTTAGCACCTGATCCTCATTACGGCATAGATGGCGCGTGAGTACCGCACACAATTTCTCCAAGCGGGAAAATGGCGGTGTCGCAATAACCAAATCAACATTGGCATCGGTTACGCACAGTTTACAGAGCGCTTCCAGGGCAAGTCGTTGCGGAGATAATGCTGTATTGGGGCCACACGATGGAAACGGATCCTGACCATGCGCACTGGGACATACAGCCCAATGCAATAATCCATCTATCAGCGGGCGTGCAATCAGTTCATCATAGCGTGACAGCTCCAAATGTCCAGCTATATTAGCCATGGCCACCAGCATGTTTTCCCGTATGGTTATCAAATATTCCCACCACCATTCGCGTTCACCCTGCAGTGAGCTGCAGGAATCAGTGAAATCTGTATCCTCCTCTCGATCGTAGTTGCGAGTCTTCGGCGTACGCCTCAAATGATCATGATTCAGCAACAGAAGACGCCCGAGCACAGCCAGAAAACGTGTTGACTTCGCCAGCACCGTCTCATTGCCGGGCACAAATGTCAAATTTCTAAAGATATTCGAGAGTGCAATGCAGCGACGTGCCAAGGAATCCTGACTATCATTAACCAAATAGAGGGAAGCTTCATCCCTGGTATAACATTCATCCTCATAGGTAGAATCCCGACGACGCTGCAGTACATGCGCCGCATCACGCACCGTTGACTTAGGATCGAATCCCTTGGGTGCCGTGCTATTGACACCATTTGTCAGACGTTGTTGCTGTGGTGTTTCAATTTCCATATCGACGGCACGACAATCACTGTCCGTCGAATTGGTATCGACACCAACATCAATACCAGTCGCCTCCTTTTTTATCTCAACAATTGGCTGGGCAAATTCTGAACTCAGTTTGGATTTCTTATTATCTCCACTGACTCCAGTGAGTCCACTGACTGCACCACAACTACTGCTAACAAGTCTTCTCTTTTTATTATACGTCTGTTGGAGTAGACTGTTATCCTCTGTGCTGCATGTGGTGTTCTCCTCCTGTTTTATATTGGATGATAGTTCATCTGGTTTAAGGGTATTTTTGCTATTTCTTGATTTCTGTGCAGTCTCCTGACTCCTATCTTTGGGTGCTCCCCTGGTGCTAACGTACCTCGCGAATGGAATGTTTACAATCTCCGATTTGAACACATCGATGATACCATCAAGTGGATCGGGTTCCGTGAACCCATACGTCCAGGCATTGCTGCCCACTGGCTCGAGCTGTTCATATAGCTTATTTGTGTCCATATCCCATGATTTTTGACGCTCATCAATAAAGATATCGTGATCAGCAGTCTGAATGCGTACCGGTACACCCTTTCTCGTGACCATTGTGTAATTGGGTGTAAAGGATAGCAGCAGCGATCGCTCGTCAGGATTAGGTTGAACACGTATTTGACCCAAATCGATACCTTCATCAGCGTCATCGGAGTCCTCACGTTTTATATCCATATTCTCATAGTGTCGCCTCTGATTATTGCTGCATATGCTGCGAACACAACGTGGTTGGCGTCGCCGTAATTTATTTTCCGCCTGTAAGGACACCACGGTGCCACTATCAGCATCATCATCAGGTTCATCTGATGCTACCTCACAGCGTTCATCGAACATTTCGGCGAGATTCTTTTGGAAGTGTTCCAGCAAGAGTGTCAGCAGACCGGGTAGATTAGATATGCCAAAGAACTGTACCGTGGAATCATCAAACAAAAGAACATTGAGGACATCCAATGCCCACGTACATTCCGTGAGTAAACCCGAACGCATTGCCATAAATATTCGCCATGGATCCACAGGACAAACGTCGATCTTCGTGAGACGCTTGCGTCGGTAGAGCACCGGTGTTGTGGACTCCACACTATCCTGCGGAAAGATTAGCTCCTTTTTCACTAGCTGTGGACCAGCGGTAGCGACTTGCGGTGCATAGGGAGCTTGCTGATTGGGTAATTGGTGAGGTGGCTGCTGTTGTGTCGGCTGCATGGGCTGTCCAACGACAGGTGGTTGTTTCTGCGGGATCATGCTACCTGGTACGTTGCTAACCATTGGTACACCAGGTGGAGCGCCAACTGCTTGTGGCGGAGGTGGCATTGCATAAGGTGGCTTCACCATTCCACCAGGAACAGGGGGCATATTTGATGTGGGTCCAGCTCCATGTGGTGGTTGTGGCATTGGTAGTCCTGGCTGCTGCTGTGGCGGCAAACCCGGTACCCCGCTCGGCATTCTTTGCTGCTGAGGAACGCCAGGTGGAGGGCGTAGTGAGGCACCTGGTTGCGCAATATTTGCTTGAGGTGGCGCTTGAACAGGATTTACTTGTGCCCACTGTGGCGGTGCCGCTTGTGGTGGCTGCTGACCAGGCGGTGTCCCCTGTTGATAGGGCGGCTGTTGTTGTTGAGGCGGTGGTGGCTGTTGAGGTGGATAACGATGCTGATCCCATTGAGCAACACCGGCCGGCTGTTGACCATGCGGACCATGTGGTCCACCCGGTGGTGCAGCACCTCGTGGCGGTGCACTTCCCCAAGATTGTGGCGCAGACGATGTAGGATATTGAGGCCGATACGGTTGATTGCCGCCTTGCCAACCACCTGTAAAACATTTTAATTTATCCATAGATTATTCATCCATCCAATTATAATCTGAATCCTGCATTTATCAAGCTTACCATAAATTTGGGGTCGCGCTGCATATCCTGAATAGGGCTGTGAATCCTTTATAAAATCTGGATGTCGTCGCGGTTGGGGACTCTGCAGAGCGTTTAAATTCCAATAAATATTGTAGAAGGGTTGATGCTATTAAAAGGACTTACTTGATCCGGCGGTCTGTAATAATCCTGTTGGTTTGGAGTATTTGGTGCATAGCCAGTATTTGGTGGCGCCACTGGAGCTCCACTAGCTGGTGGTCCACCCGCAACGGCCTGAGCTGGTGGCTGTGGACCTCCGGGAGGTGCCTGACTATAAGGTCTATTTCCATAAGGACCGTATTGATTAGCTCCAGCTGGAGGACTGTCCAAAACATAAAAATAAATAAAATTCAAAATTAATAAAAATCAAAATATTTTTTTCAACTTCTTTTTTGTCCTTTGGCAAAAAATTAGCTAAACACAGTACGGTCATTCAGTGTATGTGTGCATTGGTGTGTGTCTTTTTAGGTGTCATCGTGTGCGTGTGCGTGTGTGTATATAAATTGCTTGGAGCAGTATCAAGTAAATGAATTTGGCACTCACGCTTCCCCTTCAGGCCCATAAGGAGGATACATATTGCGATTCTGCGGCGGATATTGTCCCTGATTCGGTCCAAATGGCTGTCCCGGTGGTCCAGCAGCATTATACTGATCGCCTGAACCATATTGACCATAAGCACCAGGTTGTTGTGGATAGGGTGAGCCTGAAAATATTAATAATAAATTCTCAATTTCAACTCTTTCATTTTTTATATAGATTTTATATTACTCTTAAGTTGTTTCAAAGATTTTTCACTTCTTATAACTCTTTCAAGTATATTTTATTATAGTTAAAGCGTTCAGCGTTCCAGTAAAAAAAGCAAAAACTCAACAATATTATTGAAAATAAAAAAAAACCTAATAAATTCTAACAACTTACATTCAATACTTATTATTAAAAGAGATTATATGTTACTTAGCCGAATTTATAAACCAATTTTTACTGCTTTAAATTTAAATAATTGCAAAACTTAATTAAAATTCAAGAAGTAATAATCTTCTAATACTTTCCTGTAACAATATTAAGAACTTAATTTTTGATCAATCTATAAAAAGCTTGCAAATAACAGTGTAGCGTTTTTTCGTTTTCCTTTTCGGTCGACATACGTACATAACCGATACATTCATTCACGCTTGCTCTATTTTGCTCTATTTGTTTTATTGCTTGATTGAGTACTCTTTGTTGAGCTCTTTATTACACTCAAAAAGGAAAAATGGCGTTACAGATTTATTTAAAAATCTTAAGTATGTAAGAGGTAGAAATAATCTTCGAAGACTGTTCAAAGTATTTATATTCTTGATCAGGACGAATAGCCCAGTCGAGCAATTAACCCGATTTCGCACGTAAGAGCTTATAGCGCGTATACTACTATGTATATAAGTGTGTATGTTTCTGTATGTGTGCAAAGATCTAATTGGATGCAGTACACCTGACTATAGCTTTCTTACTAAAATATGCTCATGGTATGGAAAACGTTCAACTTAAGAGAACAGAACGAAAACAAACATTTTTTTAGTTGAGCGAAACGCTCAAGAGTTATTTTCAAGCACTCATACTATAACTAAGTCTCTTCTAGTTACCTTTATGGGAATTTTACATATGCTTTTGCTCTTAAGGAGACCTTTTTATAGGAATTTCTTGAACTTGAATTCAACTAACTCTCTTTTAGTTCCTTTTTCTGCCCATTCTCTTTTATGTGTTTAGTAATCAGACAGTCTTATATGCAATATCAAAATGGAGGATTCTAATATATTCCTAATATATAAGATATAGATCGTAGTTCAAGCTCGATCTTTCTTATTGACAAAAATGATTTATAGTAAAAGGAAGAGAAGCAGAAATGTATAATTCAAACAAAAGTTGGAAGGATTATTAAAATAAAAGATGTATAAATGTTTATATATAATTATATATATAATTATTTAAATAGTTATTGGTATTATTAATAAAAAGCAAATGTTAACTTCTTCCCACATGCAAACTTATATTAATGAAAAGCCAAAAGTTAAGAGTGACAAGGTGAAAAGTGAGGGGTGTTGGGTGTTGGGTGTTGGGTGTTGGATGATAATGGCAGCATATCAATTGATGAGATGAAATGATGAGAGACAGAGAGAGAGAGAGAGAGAGAGAGAGAGAGAGAGAATAAAAAGAAGGAGAGTGTTTAAAAGAAGTTTAATAAAAATTAAAAACAAACAACGAAAAGACAAAAAACAAATAAAGAAAATGTATAAAAATAAAGCAAAACAAGATGAAAGTATACCTGGCGTTCTAGACACAGGCGTTGGGTACCCAGAGCTACCCTGTGGAAAAGGTACTCCAGTTGCAGGGCGCACATGCTGCGTCGACGGCGGACCATGCTGCTGTGGTGGTGGCGGTACCGATGGCTGTTGTTGCTGTGTCGGTGGTGGCGGCAACTGTGTTGGAATGCCTTGTTGTTGTTGATGATGTTGTTGTTGTTGTTGTTGTTGATTGCCCGCTTGTGGCACTGTATGTGGTGAATGTGGGGGCGGTGGAGGAGCACCATGAGATGCGCCAGCAACAGCAACACCAGCAGCATTTACATTCGCATTTGCATTTGTATGAGCAACAGCACCACCAACAGCACCACCAACACCAGCGGCGACACCACCAGCAATTGGATCATCAAAAGGATTGCTCACATTTATGTTATCACCGCCAACAACAGCGCCGGCAGCTGTTTGATTTTGTGTGCCTGATTTTCGGTAAGCGGCATTGATGATGATAATTATGAATGCATTGATGATTGAAGAAATGAATGAATGACACAATATAAACATAATAACAATTGTTGCATTTGTACATGAAGTTAAATTGTTGTTGTTATTGTTGTTGTTGTTGTTGTTGTTGTTGTTATCTTTGTTCTTATTCTTAATATTAATTTTCTCTTTTTTTGTTTTGTTTTAAATTTTCTCTTTTTTTTATTTTGTTGAGTGAATGAGTTTTTTTTTGAAACAATTTGAAGTAAATTTTAATTGAATTGAATTATACGAATGATGTTGTGATGTTGTTGGTACTTGTGTCATAATATGATGATGATGATGATGATCATAATTTATGTATTTTATGGATTTTGTTTTTAGTATAACGCCCATATAGAAGTGAACATAAAAGTGAATAAGAACAAAACACGAAAGCAAAAAACAAAACAAAACAAAACAAAACAAAGAATCGAGTAACACATATCGAATGAAAACCCAAGTTAAACAACAGTTAAATTTATAAAATTAAATACATACAGACATATATATATATATATGTATATATCTATATATATATATAGTATGTACTTGAACTATTTGCACTATGTACATATGATTAGGGATATAAACTAAACAAATTACAACAAAAAACATCAATGATGTACATTATAAATCATAAAACATATGCATGATATACATTATATACCTATATATATATATATGTATGTACTTATATATAGATATATATATATAAATACATATAGACAAGATATTAGCTCTTACCCGGATGAGGTGCCTGCGGATTATTTTGTGATGGAGGTCTTTGCATTTGGCCAGCTGGACCATAATCTGGTTGGGGTCCAGCAGTTGGTGGATAGGGTCCACCGCCAGTATAGCCTGTATAACCATCGATTGTTGGATTTGGTGCTGCTCCAGGTGGCGCTGGAAATGAATCCTGCGAATTTGATGATCCTGTTGAATTTGTTGTGCCAGGGTCCACCAAATGGCCACCAACGATTGGTTGCAATACAAAATACGATGAGGGAATGGTAAAATGAAGAGAAGAGAATTGTTTAATAACAAAATAATAATTATCTTATAATAAGTTGATATAAATATACATATATATATATATATATATATATATATATATATTTTTATTATCTGTATGATTTTAAATATTTGTATTTTGATATATATCCAATGTATATCCAATTGTAATAGAAGCTGTTCTGCTCTGCTCTGAACTCAAAGCTTTTCGAATTCAGGATAGGGTGACATATATAAACCCTAAGTATTAAAAGGATTTTAAATCCCCTACTAAGCATACTTTGTCAGCATTAGATCAAAGTAATCTATAAGATAATTGGCTCATTGGAACCTTTTAGTCTAATTAAGTCTATTCGACTAATGCCTCGCCACGCATTGAATGCGTCTTCAGATAGAATATATATAGATAAATCAGAGTTTGCTAACAACAGTTGAGCTTTTTCGATTGTCAGTAAATAAGTCTCACTCATAGACTTTTTGAGTTAAAACTATGAAAGGACCGCTGAGGTTTTGTCTCAAAACTTCTTTTTTGATTTCGCTATGTTCTGCTCATTAACTGAACGATTTGCATTGAGTGTAAAAAATAAAAGTCTTTTCGAGATTGTAAAAATATTCAATCAAGACATGAGCATTTTTGATTCTAGTAAGAAGCTGTAGTCAAGTGTAGCCCATGACTTGAACAGCTTTGCCTACAGATTATCTACAAACGGACAGAAAGCAGACAGATAGGTTTATATCGAGTCAGCTAGTTGAACTGATCAAAAATATATATTTAATTTGGGTACTCAAATGATTATTTCTACTTGTTACATACTTTTCGTTTCTACACAATTCCATTACCTCCTTTTATTCTTCTTTCCAAGGCAAGGGTGTTAGAAAGACTCTTGCTTTGATCATGTAATTCTTTCAGTCTCTTTTAACTATCAGTGTGCGAGCAACTAAAAGTTTTTAATCCCTTTGAGTGTTCATTTTAAAGCTTTTAAAAATAAAAGCTCAGTTGGAAATGCTCAAAGTTAAGAATATGCAGCTTGGATAAGCAATAATTGATACTTTTTGAACTTATAGCAGCCATTGCTCTCTTTTTCATATATCGGAAACAATAATTGACTTTATTTAATAGGTGAAGAGTATAAAATTAAAAGTTATAAAAGTTATGCTCAGATTTTTATCGATTATATCGATTATGTTCGTATATCGAATGAATATAAAAGAATGCTCGACTGTTATTTGCAAGCTCTGATATTAATATATTAAATGAAGTAATAAATTATATATACAAATGTTATGTATATATATCTATTAGATATTTACCTGGTGAGGGCACCGATGCAGCCTTCGTTGTCTTTTTCTTGCTACCAGCCTCCACCTGTTGAATAATGGGCAATGGATCGATGTCTCCACGATCGAAGTGACACTCGAATGCCAACAGATTCTTTGTATAATGTTTCCTTAGTGTATAGGCAGCGCTGCTGCTGGCACCAATTCCCAGCTGACCAGCAATATCTTTCCATATTTTGCTCTTGGTAACCTAACGGGAACAATATATAATATGTATATATGTATTATATATTCATTTTGTATATAATAGAAAAAAATTCATTCGATTGAGCCGTTAAAGTTAGTTAGGAAAGAAGAAAAATATGAAAAATAGATAGAATAGAGGAACGAGCAAAAATGCGTTATGCATACGCATAAGGATTTGTGTTAGTAATAAAAGAAAAGGAAATTGAAAATGGAAATAAAAATTGGAATGGCAAAAACCTTTAAAATCAACTTCTTTAAATGCTTTCTAAAATGGAAATGTACTGGAAATTAATGAAAATGAAACTGGCATCAACGGAGCAAAAAAAAAAAAAATGCAAGAAATAACAAAACTTTTTAATGCAGAACAATTTTTACAAACAAACAAAGTAAAACTCTATTGAACCAAACACTTTAACTTTTTCCCCCCTCCCTTACAACCCTTTTAACATGCGACCAAATATGCATGCAGAAGAGAAATGAAAAATGAAAATGGAACTATGAAATTCTCATTAATTTCGATTCATATAAACTTTTAATGCATAAAAATTAACGGAAATATTTTGACTTGAAATTGTATTTAAATTTTAAAGCTGTGTGGTGTGTTTGTGTGAGAGAAAGGATTTTCGTGCTATTTAAGGCAAATTGAAGGGAAATTTCTGGTTTTTACTTGGATGTAATATATTTAATAGAATTTTAATGGTTTTTCTTCAAAGGTGTTACTAAAATTTTTACTTTTGGTTTTGTGGTGTTTGATTGATTGATTGATTGATTGACTGTTTGGTTGTTTGGTTGGTTGATTGATTGATTGATTGATTGGTTGAACACTAATTTTGGATTTGATTTGGTTTTGCTAGTAAATCTAAAAAGAAGTTAGTAAAAGGAGTTACTACGGCACCTTGCATACCTCGACGAATCCGCCACGTTCTTTTACATAATTGTATAACCTATATAAATCGAGTGGCTGTTTTGAGATGGTTGGACACGCCGTGATTGGCGTGCGTCGCTCCTCCATAAAAGCACGTAATTTGTCCAGCCAACCGCGCCTATCCGGATTTTCATCCATCTCATATAATTTGCATAGAGAATCTGACTTCTTAGTTGTTGTGATAGTGCTACGAAATGGTTCTGGTGGAACAGGAACATGACTGTTGAACACCTGCTATAATATATATATATAAAAAGGGATATAAGTATATATGTCATCTTAGTATATTGGAAAGGCATACCGCACTAGGAGCTGGGCGTGACCAATTGGGTGGTGAATTCATATCATACTCGTCACCAGTCGGACCACCGCCCCCATGCATAACAACTGGATGTGGCGAAGTGCTCGGAGGTGCTAAATGACTTTGGCTATATGGATCATGTTTACGCGACTTTGGTGTTGTACATTGTGGATCTTCACCGGAAGCTGTAAGAGTAATAAGTAATTAAATTAATATCAAAGAAAAGGGAAGGATGGTAGGAAAGAAGGAAGATCTTTGTGGAGCTTAACTTACCAGCCGATGCATTCGAAAGCGTACTTTGTTGACTAACTTCATCTAATGGTGTACCATCTGGGCCAGTTGTAACAACTGCAGTAACTGGATGCATACCCAGGGATGGCGATGGACCGGAGGAACTTATGCCATTGTCCTGGGAAATATGCTCCTGGCTACTGTCGCCGGGTTGTGCGCCCAGCATTGACTGCGGTGGCGTGCTAGCAGGTGGACCCATGCTTTGCGGCGGTCCCATGTGATGCGGCGGACCCATTGGCATGGCAGGATGCATGTTCGTTGGCCCGTTGCCATATCCTTGCGGCTGTGGCGGCGCTGGACTGGCACCGTAGCCACCTTTATGCTGTAAATGCTGCTTAAGATAATTTATCGGTCGTGGTGAACCACTGCCCTGTGGCGGTGGTGGTCCGACAGGGGGAGGGGTACCCTTGCCTTGGACATGATTGCCCATGGCAGCACCAATTTGTCCAGATACGCTTCCAGGCACCGGTTGTTGCGGCGATGGCGGCACCCACTGAAACGGCTGATACTGGGGGTGAGGGCTACCACCGCTATGATTTGGCAGAGATCGTGGGTAGCCGGGTTGCGCGCCAGAAGGCATGCTGTTGGCACCTCCAGGGGCTTGGCTATTTGGCGGAGGTGGTGGCCCAGTTGCATATGCGCCTGTTGGATACTGTGGGCGTGGCGGATAGTTGCCTAATGAAGCAAAGCAGAAACAGTTGTTAAAGTTAAGATTACAAATGTCGACAGTTGGCATAAATACCTTGTGGATATTGTTGTGGAGGATAGCCTTGAGTAGCAGGACTTTGTCCCGGTCCGCTCATTTTGTAACTGCCATGCATGTGCTGCGGCATGGGATAACCACCTGCAGCACCCTGCGGTGGCGGCGGTGGTGTTGCCATGTTATTAACATTTTGATTTGGCGGAGGTGCTGGTGGTGGCGTCTGTTGTGGTGAATTGCTTGCCGATGAATTCGAAGCCTGCTGCTGCTGTTGAGATTGCTGCTGAGATGGTGGCCCACCCGGAAGACCATGAGGTGGCATGGGCGGTGGTCCACCAACAACTACAGGCTGTTGCATGGGACCGCCACTACTTGACTGATTACTCGCAGGTCGCGAGATTGGATGATTTTGTGCTATTTTAAAAAAAAAAAATTTTAATTAATATAATAATAAAACATGTTAATCATTCCTTTAAAGGCAAATACTTACCCACTGCAGGGGACATTGATCTGGAGCCCGATGAGCCAGTAGGTGAGGGTGTTGGCCTCATGACTTGCTGTGGATTTGGTGTACCCGGTGGACCGGAGCCCATGCCGCTATGTGCACCTCCACTAGAACTATCGTTACTATTTTGTCCAATCAACTCCTAAAATTCAAAAAACAAACAGATTTCACGTGTTAATTAAAACAACCTTAATTGGTATACCCAAAGTAGAGAACTCCCATAATAATTACCAAATTAGAAAATATATAGTTCAAATGCGAAAATGTAAGAATATAACTATATTTAGTTACTCATACTACTGTATTTAATCACAATCTTTTAGTTCATGTGTCGAAGTTTAAATGTCAACAAGTTTTCCCCCCATTTTAAAACTAGTTATTAACTGACCAATCGTGTTGGACCTTCACAGGGTTCTTCTGTTAAGTTATCTGAATCAGGTAAACAACAACAGGAGGTACGTAAGTGTTCGCAGACACAACTACCGGTGTCCAAAAAAGGTATTTGATACGTGACCTATTAAAGGGAAATATTTCCAAAATTGTGCACATGGAATACTATACGTAATTTTTATATATAGTATTATATAGGTTGTTTTTATAATTAGCTTGGGTCGATTTACACTGAGAGTTACGCAATTATAACAATTTTATAATTTCTATGATTTCTCTCATAGTTTGTTTAGAACATCAACAAAAACTGATGCCGCCTTTATGCAGAAATTCTTAATGTTCGACTGTAACCTTAGCTTGCCGCCTGCCTATACAAAACACAAGACGAAAAAACGAAAAAAAAATAAAAGCTTAAGCCCTAGAGAACACAAAACCAACATACACACACACACGCACACACACATACACATAAACATACATATGCGCACACAAACCCAAATACAGAGACTTAAGCCGACAGCAATTCGAGTCGCACAGAAAACGAACGGCGCGGGATCAACATTGTCGATAGCAATGACGATGATTAAGGCGAATGAGAAGGAGAAGGGAATGGAAGATGACAGCGACCACAACGTGCCGGTACGGGACGGGATGGGATACGATGGGAGCGACAAGAAAATACAACGCTGTTCGTTTTGGTATCTGAGAAATTAAGTGAAGTGAAATGAAATGTACGAAGAAACTGACGGGAACAGAGCTATGGCAAAGTCAAAACGCACAACAAAAACAAAAACATCACCAGAGCACAAACAGCAATCAGGCAGTCAGGCAGTCAGGCAGGCAAGCAGAGCAAAAGCTATGTGGAACGAATAACTACAAAGTCGATGCGGAGTGCAACTTGAAGCGTTCAGAGAGGGGTCTCGGTTTGGAGATGAGCCAGTGGTAGTTATGGCGCGCTTTGAGTGAGCGAACGTACGATGACAAAGACGTAGATAAGAAACGGCAACGTGAACTCATACATACACATACCAATTTATATACACAAGTGCACATACATACAAAAACCCGTCGCATGCACACAGCAGAACACACACTCAACTTTGAAATATAATAAAATGAAATAAGCAACGACGGCGGCGGCGACGACAACGTCGACGACAACAACAACAATAATATCGTTGCCTGCCAGTCAGCCATTCGTTTTTGCTCGTTCAATTCTCGCTCTTTTCTCTAACTGATTCCCTCTCTTTTTCTCTCTAGCACTCTCTCTTTTTCTCTCCCCGTCTCTTCTTCGTCTTGCTCTTTCGTAGTTTTTATTCCATACACACAGAACGGCGGTAAAAACCATCGAACGTTTAGTGTATGGGTAAACTGTCTGCGCAAGGGAGCTAGAGGTAGGGGAGCCAGAGAGTATACTTGAGTAGCATAAGTACGGGCTATGGCGCGACGCGGTTAGTTGATGACGAGAAAAGCAAAGCAACCAGGCGGCGAGTTAGCAGAAGGCAAACCTAAAAACGCCAGCTATAATATTTATATGAACGATGGGGCGACCAGCTCTCAAACTCAAGATGAAGGCAGCCAGGCAGGCAGGCGGCCTACGTTTGTAGTTGAGTGCGTTTACATTTGTGTGCGTTGTGTGTACTGTGTGTTCATAGGTTCGTGCTTGAGACTGAATATGTTTGTATATGTATAAATGTCTCTGTATAAATGTGCCTGTGTGTTAATGCAAGCTTGCCGGCATGTAGGCAAATTACTTGGAAAGAAAAACAGTCGCTGAGAACAGCCACAATGAAATCATTTATAACGAACATACGTATGTGTATATGTGTGTATGATTATATTATTTGGATGTGTAAATGTTTGTATATGTGTATATGTGCATATAGGTGTATTTTTCGCGAAGTAACCAAACTGAATAACAATAACAACAATAACGATAAGTTCAAACAAATATTTTTTGTTCCCTATCTAAAGAATTTGACATATTGGAGAGAATTCGAATATTTATAATTTTATGTTTATATTTTAGTTAAAAGCTTGAAAAATGCTGTTGATTGTCCTAAAAACAGTGCTGTACTACTTTAGGTGTATGATTCTAAATAACATCTTGTTAAGATTAGGTATACAATTATCTCCTTGTATTTAACACATTTATTACATAGAAAATAAAGAAAGCTAAATCCCTATAGGTTAAGGCATTTAAAAATAAACTTAAACTGTGAACGAAATTCCAAAATAGTTCTAAAGTCTTTGAGGAATAGACATTCACACGAATGGACAGACGGAAATGGCTAGATCGACTGATATCAACAAGAATATACAGTGCAATCTCGATAATTCGGACAATGAATGTACGATTTTTTGAGGCCATGCGAACTATGTACAAAATATTTCCTGCGTCGCTTGATGCTCTACTGTAAAGGGGAGAGTACTTGTTGAAAAGGAAAACTTTCAATTTAAATGTGAAGAGAGAAGACGTAGAAAAGTGTTTATAATATTGATTTGGCCAAAATAAGTAAGTGGCTAAATATCATGGGCAATAATGAAAGCAAGTTGGGTTCCAAATTAGCTCGATGTTCGAAATATCGATAGAGATTGCACTGTATTCACTTTAAGGGGTCGGCAGCTCTTTCTATTGCCTGTTACATTCACATTAGTCCCTATTTTCACCCTTTTAAAGGGTAAAACTTCATTTTAACGTCGGAACAGTTATGTCCCGCATATGTGTATGCATATACCTACATTATTTGACTAGAAGAATACCCTCCTTTCATTACATATAGATTTTATAATAATGCAAACAACTTTTGATGATACTTCATTTTGGACATTTTATAATTACAGGGTATAAACACCAAAGAATGTTACCCATATGAAAGCAATGTGTTCAAGACTAACAAAATGCAGATAAATTCAGTTCTTGAAGTGTGTTCGAGACGGCGAAGTTAGTAATTTTTACATCTTACACCATAAATGCAACATGCACACTAAATATATATATATATATGTGTGTGTGTTTGTCTTTCTCTCTGTATATATGCATGTGTATTTGCGTACATGTGCAAAGCATGAGGCAAGCAATAAAATGTTCCAACACAGCTGAGTCCGCCTAACAATCGAAGTTCCATCGACCGCAAGGCAAGTGAACATTCTTGTAGTTTATAATGCGAGAATGTGAGAGTGTGTGTGTGTGTGTGTGAGAGAGTGTGTACATATGCGAATGTATACTGTGTAGTGTATGTGCCAGTTCGCGTGTGCCCACTTGAAATTATATGAGCAAAACGAAAGTTTGTGTGGTTTTGCCTTACAAGCACTTTGGGCACACAGTTCAAACGGCACAAAGGAACCAAAAACCACGCAATATAAATAATAAAAAAGAAAGGAAACTTACATGCAATATATACAAAACATTGTAAAATTGTTTTTTTTTTGTATAATACCAGACTATATATCCTTAATCCCTTCAAACTAGCGAAGCTTAAGAGGCGCGACTTTAATGTAAGATTGGAATTGCAGTAGGATTTGGGTACCTTTTTTATGTACTTAATTGAACAATGTTAACTTTGTGCAGATATGGTTGGAAATATAATACACAAAAGTTAAAGGGTTCAGAAATCAAGGACTTGTTATTCTACTGTTGGAGCATGTAGGAGGTGTGACGTATTCGTTGTAGACATGAGGCATAACATTAGGAGGGAAGATTAAGTCTACGTTCTTAGTATTGGTATTCTTGTATATAAAAAGTGAATAGCCTCGAAAGCAACAACAACAATGACCTTGGCATTGACCCAAATACAACACACACACACACACACACAATCATATACAAACATGCATGTTTGTATGTATAAAACAGATGCTTATTGCGGAATCTTGAGTGTAGCTGTATTATAGTATCTATGCATGTATTTGTGCACACATACAACAACAAAAACATAAAGCGAACAAGTAAAAAAAAAACAAAACAAAAAAAAATGGTATGAGGAATGTCGACGACGACGACGACGTCGACAGCAACTGCGACCATCACGGACATGCTGAATGAATAAATGGGGTACTACGTAAAAATACTGAATTCAGTCCCGAAACGGAAAAAGGTCGTCGACAGCATAAAACTGATTGTCGAGGGGGGGTGAAGGGGTGGGTACGTACGTAGTACTTATTCAGCACACCACCAGCGTCGATTTTGATAACACATATCAGCAGTCAACGACTAATTTCAATGCTATGGGGGCTCGGTAGACCTACATATCATATGTAACTATATAGTGGGTCATACTGCCACACGATTATATGCATGGACGAACACTTGCGGCTAATATGATAGGCACACCTTAAGGCAAATACAATCGATAAGGTATATGCAATTCAAATATAAATGAATTATCTTTTCCAATTGGTACAAAAAGTACTTAGGATCTATCTATAGGTGAGTACAGTTATAAACAAAAGTTGTTTATAAAACACTCATAAATTGATGTAAATATATATAGATGAATAATTGAGCATATTATACCCGTTTACGTGGAGTATAGGGTATTATAAATAATGCGTTTACAAAAGATAAAAAATTTACTCACAGCAACAGGTTTGTAAATGTTATTGCTTATGTATGTTCCTATTATATATATATAAATATATATATATATATATATATATATATATATATACATGTCTATATAATATATGTATGTATTATATGAGAATTAAGTTAAATGGTTTCGCCCACTGAGCACAAGGGCTTTATGGTTTGCCGGCAAAACGAAAAATAAACAAAAATAAAAATGAAGAAGAAATACAAATGAGAGGAGAATGCTACGAAAATAGCTGCAAAAGAGGAAAACGCAAGAAAATGTAATAATCAAAACAAAGTACAAATAATTAAGATGCATACCAAAAAGTGAAACACACGCGACATGACAATGCCCAGATAACAATGATAAGCTAAAACTTTAAAAACTTAACCTAACTTAACGGCTTATCGATACTGTTAGACATGGAAGGGGAAAGGTCAGGTCGTTAGTCGTCACATACAACTATATTTACTAGCTTAATACATATATTAATACCTTAAACAAACATTGATACTTAATACAAACATTTAAGATGCAATGCAACTATTAAATACCCTGTAAAACTTAGTTCAAGTTCAATCCTAATTAACCCCCCACAGGTAGCATTTATAATTAATCAAGATATAAATATCTTACTATTCCCATTAATCTTATATAAGGAACTTATCCTTAATATGTCATATTTGTTAACATAGATAGAACCTAGGCTGAATCCTACTTAATCGGTAGGATTTACAATAGGAACTTCTGCTTCTTTCATACTTCTAATATTACTCAGTAGAAATCCAGAGTTTCATGTACTTAGTATATATATTACTCTTATTATTATTATTATAAGACAAATCTATCCCTATATACTATTTCATTAATTGGATTTGGATATAATAGGAAATTTTTTATGAAAATAATATATATACTATATACAGAAGAGTTCGTAGGGTAGTTGAGGGTGAGTAGTGAAGGAAAATGTAATTAATTACCTGATGCGGCGATGGAGATGCCTGTGAGGGCTGCGGCGATGGACTCGGCGCATGCCCCGGGCTACTGCTGGGTGGCGGTCCACCACCAGCGGAATGCGGCGTTGGAGGTTGTTGAAGTGGCGCATGATGGGGTGAGGCAGGCGGCAATGGATGACCAGGACCAGGACTAGGTGATGAGCCACCAGGCCAGGGTCGATTTGGATCGGGATACTGCAAAGCAAATAATTAAATAATATATATTTAATGGATTACACATAGATATATCCTAAACATATATAAGATTTGAGTTATAGTACGGTCACATTGGATATTATAGAACTTAATATTGATAGATTGATTAGAAACGTTGCTCACCTGGTGCGTTGTGTACGCAGTTCGATGATTGGGTCCAGTCGCCGGTAAACCTGGCGGCGTTGGGTATCTTTGCGGGTACGGCGAATATTGAGAAGTGGGTGGTGTATTTTGTTGTTGTTGTGTGGGTGGACCAGGTGGTGCCGATGCACCGGGTGCACCAACACCACCGGACTGTTGTGCCGCTTGCTGTTGTTGCGCCTGCTGCTGTTGCTGCTGCTGTTGCTGTTGTTGTTGGGGCGAGCTTGGATAGGAACCTGAGTTTTGACTGTGAGCTGACGGATATGGTGATTGACCTCTGGAAGTATTTGTCTGTAAAATAAAATATAAATATAAATCATAATTACATTTTATTTCTATATATCTATTTATTATTTTCAAAACTTGTTCATTTCCCCAATTTATATTGATATTAACCCATTACCCATTATCCATACCCGCCCGCCCGACCATCCCTTCAGCGCCACACCTTACTTTATACAATTTTAATCGATTTTCCAACCGACAACCAATCGGCACACAGAGCTAACGATTATAGACACATACACAAACACACACATGTGGAATCAATTCAAGGATTTACATCTAACAGTACATATATATATATATATATAGTTACATATATATTTAAGCAGACATATACAACAAAGTACTGTCTCTGCAGTTCCTTAGGGAAAACGTAGCTTGCTTGACCAAATGTGCACTTTTAGCTAATAACAGTTGGTAGTACAAATTTATCTGATAGATAGCTAATCCTGTCCTTAAATACTCTATTTGGGTCATATATATACATAAAGCTGTACATATATATATATAATGAGAAAACCCTCAAATGGACTTTCATCTTTAAAAAGAGATTCGCTTAAAACTTTTTGTTTTGGAATCGAAGTTAAGTTACATACTAGAAATGTAAGGGATGTAGACAATTCTTCTTCTTATATATAGGAAATATATCTATTAAATATATATATATATAAACATAGGAAATATATATATATAAGTTAGAGCTAATAAAATGTAAGAATGTAATTGAAGTCTTGATTGACTTAAAATCATTCGGAATTCTCTAATGGGCCCGAAATTAACAAAGTCTATCATCTTATGAACGAAGAAACACAAAGAGGAAAACTAAAAACAGAAGCATCATAAAATACAAAACGTAGTATAATAGGTACCTCAATGTTACAAGTGTGGATGATGAAGCAGACAACTGGAGCAGGACGAACTGAGCATAGCAAGAATGAAAGGATTTTCAAGTTGATGTCGTGCGACATGACACAAGGGGGAAAGGCGCGGAAAGAAACAGACAACAGAAAACAGAAAAACGCCGGCACAAGCATAAGACAGGCGGAAGAGAGTACCAATAGCGTATATATACAAACATTAAAAGATACACATACACATATACGCATATATTTATAAATCATACTCACTCCCACACACAAACCCATATTCACCCTCCATCCTTTCATTCCACCCATAACAAATGTTGCTGGCAACGCCAAAACAACAGCAACATGCGGCAGAGTGGCAGGCAGTCGAGTCGTGACGCATTGTTGCAAATGGCAGACCGAAGTAAAACGTGGCAATAAATCTAATGGGAACTGCTGCCAGCAATGGGTGTCTGTGTCCGTGTCCGTCTATGTGTATGTGTATGTATATGCTTCTGTATGACTGTATGTATGTATGTGTTCATCTGAGTATGTATGTATGTGTGTGTGTGTGTGTTATATTCACAAAAGCTAGCAGGACAAGCAGCAGCAACGATGGTTGGTCCACTACAGGGTGACAGGAAACATGAATGGATGGTTTTGGTGAATACCAACGACGAGGGGTGCTCTGCATGTGTTTGTGTGTCTGTGTGTACAGTTCAGAGAGGCAAAGAGAAATAAAGTAGAAAATAAAATAAAAAAAAAAAAAACAGAAAAAGGAAAACTCATCATGGATGAAAATCAAAAACAGAAACGTGCACGCCAGGCAAGCAGGGCTGAAGTGGAACTTGAATTAATGCAGCGCAAGGGTCGCTCGCAAGCTGTGTCGCAGAGACAGCAGAGCAGAGACAGCTAACGAACGATGTAAAAACGAACAAGCGACAAAACGAACGAATAAACGAAAGAACGGAAAACGCAAAACGGATAAAACAGCGACCGACCGAGCCGGCGAGCGAGCGAGCGAACGACGGCGACCGAACGGCTGACAGCGAACGGCTAAATACGTGTGTTAGTGTATGTGTTTACGTAAACGTTGTGTATTGTATGGTGAAGTCATCTAAGCTGAAGGGTGAAGAGCAGCAAGAGGAGTGGTTGGAAGTGAAGCCCAAAGTAACTGCATCCTCGTGCGCTGCCTTGCCTTAACGGTTGTATGGTAGAGACCGGCCCCTGATTGAAAACAACGTGGCAGAACAAACAATATAAAGGGAAGGACTGAACGCACAGGACCATTTCTGTGCTTATTATTTCATAATGTACGTTTATATATATACATACATACATATATACATACATATGACAGATCCTGACGGGTACTGCAAATATATATACAAATATATATACACTTGCACCGCTTAAAGGGAAAATTTTAATCCTTATATAAATACATCCAATGTGTATATTTATTTTAAAGCCATTTTAAGGGTGCGTGTGTGTGTGTGTGTGTGTGTATGTTTGTGTGTGCGTATGAGTGTAGTAAATTATTTTTTTGCAAATATTTCAAATTATAATAGGCACAATGGAGCATACTTTAACAAGCAGGTAATCAAATTTAACGTCATATATATAGTTATATGTCAACATATTTATACACACACACATACACAACATACAATTGGGAGTAAGTATTAATTAAAGGAAAATTATATTCTTTTATCAGAGACCATACTATAATCCTTTTTTGATTGAGTGTAGAAATGCTAGAAATACATAAAAATAATGTGAGGATGAATACAACAGAAACACTCGTGTTTCTATCATAGAATAGTAAGAGTGTAGCAAAAGGAATAAAAATGAAAGACGCGGCAAAAAAAAAAGTAATAAATAATAACAACGGGAAGCATAGCAAGGGCAGAAGAGTGCCCAATTTTATCAAGGTCGAACTTTAAGGCAGAGAGACAACAACTGCCAATGAAAACAACAAAAAAAAAAAGGAACATGTAAACAGAAACCGCTAAGAAAACCAAAACGAACAACAAGCACAACGAAATGCCTCAGAGTTGGGGGTGGATGCCAGAAGTAAGTACAAAGGCAAAACATTCATAAAAACAGGTCCTTAAAATGCTACTAAAAGGTGCTACAATATACAGAGCGTGATGAAATTGTGGCACACCATAGACATACATACACGTATGTATATATACATATATATATAGTTTGTTTGAAATGTATATTTATATACAACACCTGTTGGAGCGAGGCCAAGTCAAGTTAAGAATTTGAATGCAAAAAATCAAAATTCTTCATCCGTTTTGTAGGCATATTCGATCCCTTGTGCTGTCACCTCAACGTACCTCAACGTACCTCGTTTTACAAAAAAAAAAGCCATATCAATTATTTATTTTGTTTTGATTACCGTTTTACCGCCCTTTCATTCAAGTTGTCTGACTCTGTTGTATAAATACACACATACACACACACACACACACACACATCACATGCATACATGCCTACACGAATACACATACATAGACAGCGTACACATTTAAATATCGAAATAAATATAAGTCTCTCTTATTGTGTTATGCCCATACTTCACTCATAAATAGCTGATACTTATAAATACTCTTGATGTTATTGAAAACACGCGGACAAAGAGTGCATCCACCATGTCCAGGGTATTAAATAGAACCGTTATGATTGTATATATATATTAAAATGTGTAATTGTACGTCAAAATGTTTAATTACCTTTACTAATAATACTCAACATATATTCATCATTTTTATTTTCGTTACACAAAGGAAAGTAACATTTGTTCCCACCATATAAATCCGAACTTTTGTTGGGAAATATGTTTGCAAGGTTAAACAATGTTAACGATATTGTTTTAGATTGAGCTCAGGTTAAGAATCCAGCTAAACTTATTCAGTAAATGATTGTATTAAAAATGCATAAGCCGAATATCTGAATAGCTAAAATTCACTTGTAAAATTACCGCCGGCAAAACTATATTTTCGTTTAAAACAAATTGTATAAAAAAGGTCCTAAAAATTGTCCATATCCAAGTCCATAGAGTAATCAACTATAGTATTTTTATATTAAACCTAAGTTAAAAAGGCAAGAAGTAGTAAGCGGCGACAATAAGAGCGACGCGACTGTTTCGGCACGTTTCAAGTGCAAAACAAAATAAAGAAACTGTATGTATATACATACACACATATATATATATATATATTTATGTATATATGTAGTGCAATATGCATGAATAGAATTTCTTTTTGATTGTGTCTGTTCGTTTTGTTTTATCGTTTTGTTTATATTATTCTTCAAATTGCTTTTTAAGTTCATTACCTTTTATATTCGATTAGTAGTGGTTGTATGTCTAGTGACGAGAGCTTTGGCTTAGGATATATAGATATAGAGGCTGTAGATTTAGCAACTTAAGGAGAATAATGCTAGTTTCATATAATATCCTTTATTATCAATATGAAAATATAGCATAGTAAAAAGTTGATATATTATATATAGCAAATATATATTTTATATATCGAATATATATACTTATATTTTGTGAAAGCTGCGTTAACCTTTGCATCTCTAATATTTTCCTTCTCAGGTACACAATCATATCTTGTTCTTCATAGTGTAAACGAATTTTGACAAAAACAAAAATATAAAATAAAATAAAAATATCAAAAACAGATAAAGACCTACGCACATAACCGCAAGTCAAGCAACAGAAAAATGTATGAATATATACAGACATACACACACGCACACACACACATGTATATATACACACAGAGGCACATTCACACAAACCCACAGAGAGAAAGGCGTACAAAATGCCGCGTCTTTTCTGGCTATTCACTGTCAGGTGGTGGTGAGATGGTGCTGGCAATAGAAGAAGAACAAGTTTCCGGCACTAACACCACCACCACCACCACCACCATCGCCATCAACATTGCCAATGCCTTTTGTTGTTGCCTTTTCGTGTTTTGTTGTTATTGTTTTCCGGCAGCCAGTGCCGGCTCGTTTTTGGAAGTTGGTATTCTGGGTCGTATACGAGGTCTGGCCTGTTATGTGTGTCAGTATGTCCGTGCGAGTTTTTAGGACCTACAGACGTCAAATGGACAACCTTTAAAACGGAGAAATGTTTGCCAAAAACAAAAACAAAAGCAAAAACAAAACAAACAAACGAATTCCCTTGACCCAAACAATCGCAGTTCAATTGAAGATATATGGCGAAGGGTAGAACTTACCGGGGGAGGTGTCCTATACTGCTGTGATGGGCCCAGCTGTGGACTGTAGGGTCTAGGAGGTGGTGCCCAGCCGCCTTGTTGTGCGCCGTATGGCTGGTGTTGTGGCGGCGGCGGTGGACCATGGCCTGGTAGTGGGGGCGGTGGTCCACCTGGTTGTTGCTGTGCATTTTGTTGATGCTGTTGCTGTTGCTGCTGGGCTGCTGCAGCTGCCGCCGCTGCATTTGCAGCCTGCTGTGAATCATAGTTGTTCGCATAGCGATGCTGGGGCGGTGGCGGCGGATTAGACGATTGTAGTAATGAATTCAATGTGGGTGTTGGACCTTGTGGAGGTTGTCCGGGTATGTAACGCTGCTGTGGAGGTCTATTTGGTGATCCTCCCGGACCTTGGGGCTGCTGTTGTTGTTGTTGCTGTTGGTGTGGCGGTTTACTACCAGGAGGTGGCTGCTGCGCAGGCGCATGACCATAACGATAAGGATCCATGTTAGGATCTGCTGTATGGTAACGCGCATAGGCGGGATGAGCATGAGGATGCTGAACCCCGGGTGGCGGCGGCAAATGTGCTGAGCCATATTCATCTTTAACACCGGGTGTATGTTCAGGTGCTCCTGGCAGCGGTAATGGTCCCTGCGGCGGCGGTGGGCCGCCGTGGTGTTGCATATGTGGTGGGAGTGGCGGCGCTTGCGGATGTTGTGGCTGTTGTTGTTGATGCATGTGATGATAGTGCGACATAACTGTTGCAGGATCAGGTGGGGCACCTGGTGCACTGCCAGGTGGTGGTCCACCATAAGGATGCGGCACAGTCCCTCCTTGCTGTATAATAGGATCGCTGCCGTTATTTGGCGTGGGCGGACCTGAAGTTGGCGGTGTGGCGGCACCTGTATTGGCTGCAACTGTAGTTGGCGCGCTTCCACTTGCCACACTACCACCACCACCACCACCACCACCGCTTCCACCCTGTGCCGAGGGCGATTTTGTTTTCTCATTCATATCCTTCTTGTTTTGCGGTCAATGCTTTTCAAAACAATTAGCTCTAATTGCTGAAGAATATCCACCAACAACGTTGACGCTGATGACGACGACTTCCCCGACTGCAGCGGTAAGTTTGAGGTTATGTTAGCTGCAATTTTTAAAAGTATTCGTTAGTTTTGCCATACACTGAGCATTCAACAATAATAATAAAAACAACACACAAGCACTGCCTATAGCTACATATACATATACATATAAATATACAGATGTATATAAGTATGATATATATACATATATATACATATCACATGCACAACCATAGTACATACAACATTGGCTCCAACGCGTATTTCTTCTTGGCCGCCAAAGATTTTGTAATTCTTCATTCTGTGTATTGAAAAGTTAGCTCTACCGCAACCACTACTAACGCATTCTCTGACTCGTCAGTTTACAAATTGTCGCGCGTTGACAGCTCTCTCCCTCTCTCTTAGACGGTACTCTCTCGCGCTCTTTACATTTGGCAGCTATACACGCACAAGCCGTCTCACTTGCATGAGACTATTGGTCTCTTTGTCGCACTTATAGGTGCTTACACGCATTGGTTGTCTGTATTATTTTTTTTTTTATTTTTTTTTTCTTTTGAAGAGCTTCACGTTAAGTTACTAGTTAATAATATATCTTTCTATATTCAATTGATTTTAAAAACATTGCTCTTGGAGTATACAGCTTTGTATAGATTTATAAATATATCTATATATATATATTAGTGAATGTTTTATATATTAGTACACACTAGGACAAATGTTAATAGCAATTTGATTTATTTATTTATATTGACAACACATATTTATTTAAAGCATTATTTTTACCATTTAGATAAATCTCGAAGTTATAAATATATAAAAATATTTTTTAACTTTTAGGACTTAGTCTGCTTTTTAATATCCTTTCAATAATACATATAAATATTGTTGTTGAATTATTAATTGTATCACTTCAATTTTTATTTACTAAAACGATTACACCAAATAAACAAGGCCAAAATAACTATATTATTATATATATATAAATTTAATAAATTCGTGGCAATTAATCATTTATTTTAAAAGCAAGGTATTCCGTATTTATAAAAAACAAGTCAAATTAGCCAAGTCTCTGAATGTTTGTCTTTAGAACATGTAGTTAAAACATGGCATTAAAGAGAATATCTATTATGAAAAGATAAACCGCAAGCTATTTACATACGAGAATATATACATACTTATGTACATATAGGCTTGTAAATATGTTTTGGTTAGTGAGTAAACCGAAAATGTGGGCAAATAATCACTTATGCAAGTCAATATAAACTCATTGTGTACATAATTTTTTGTTGCAACAAATTGGTGCAACAATAATTATTTCATACACACATACATAATATATGATTATATATATATAAATATATATATATATTTCATTATCCACTTTGGCGTTGATTTCTATTTTTTTTTTTTTTTTTTTTTTAATAATTTTTGCTTTTGGGTTTTTGCGCGCTCTCTCGTTGATTTTCGGTTTGCAGTTCTATTTATCTCGCTTTTATTATATGCGGTCTTTTTTGTAATACAAATAAATGAGTGAGAGCGAGACAACTACAGCTGTTACATTTCAATTTTAATGCCGAATGTGAGAACAAAACGAGTTTCAAGTTTTCGCGTTTTAACAAATTGCTTTTAGTTATTTTTCTTAAATGCATTTTATAGATTAGCGCTCAATATAGCCGTCTAAGTAATCTATGTATTTCAATATTTATTTATTCAGTTAGCCTCTGTTTTTGTAATTGTCGTTAACCAGTTATAATTGCATTGCTCGCTGCTGCTGACGTTTGTGGCTGTCGTCGTCTCGTTTATGCTTCATTTAAAACATTTCTTTTTTTTTTCTACATTTAAGTGTGATTATCTATTTGCCTTTGGCTGTTGGCGTATATTTATACCACCCTGTGGTGCCGATGATGCAAGGATGTTGCCCGACAATAGACAATTTTTGTATTTTATGTATACACACTCAGATGTATCTGTACCATCCATATCGAACTTTGAGCCTACATGTAAATATGTATAATATAATTCACATTTACGTATTTAGCTTATAGTTTATTAAAAGTCCGGTAAATTATTTGTTATTGAAGTAATTTTTCGTACTAATCAACACATATACACACCCACACTTACACATAGAAATAAATTCACGCATCGACCGTCCATAGACTGGCTATATATACTAGAAACGAACTCGCGTGAGAAGACAAGCTCGGTACGAGTACGAACATTAAATTGTATGCAAGTCTTGTCTGCGCCGAAGAAAACTATTCACAATGCTCATACACAAGACAGAACACTTTCTTGATGGTAAATTCAGATTCGGTTAATAACTAGGCATATTTTGTACATATTCTATACAATTTTTCACTTAAATATAGTGTATTTCACTTAATTTTCTTTATTATTTCTCAGCACGACGTCGAGCTGGCCCTGTACAAAGCGATTTTTGGCGTTGCCAGATATATCTACTGACGCGAACAAATATGGCGGATTGATACATTAATATGTGTTGTTTTCATATCGATACTATCGATATTAACTCATTTAGTTGTTTTAGTATCGAATATTGTAGTGCTGGTAACGAAATTACTCGATTTATCTTATGTAGTTATGTTACTTAAAGGAAAAAATTATTTTTATTCCGTAAAAGAATATTTATTAATTAATTGTTACTTAACTGCGACATTTAATATTTAAATGTGATTAATGTACTTGATTATTTTTATATAAACTAATTCTATTTTCAAATATGGTATATATGTTATATTTCAGTATTTTTTAAAAGCCTATTTTTGGTGTCGCCGAAATATTTTAGTCACCACATTACATGGTTACACTATTGTTAAGGCACCGTTATAGTGTTAAAGTTGCTTTATCACGATAAACTGATGCCGTGACTTCGTAATATATATAAAACAAAAAAAATTTATTTTAAGATGAGGGGCATTTGTATTATTTTAATTTGTTCGTGTTTACTATTTTTGCAAGAACACATTCAGCAAGTATCTTCTTTTTCGTTACGCCAAAATGATGTCAAATATACTGAGAAAGAACATAGTGAGCATGGTAAGTACATTAAGTAGAACTATAATACTTAGTCAAGTAAAGAAATTTTAATAAAGTAAAAGACTAATTATATATGAGTTGTTTTACTAATTGAAATATTTTATTTTTTTATCAAACATTTACCATATATATATTTATATATATATATTGGGTACTGTAAAATGGCGGCATATTGTACAGTTTTAAAATAAAATATGTCTACATCACTAAATAACGTTTAATTACGGTATATATTTCTTATGTATTAGCTGATAACGGAACACATTTGTTCCGTTTTTTTTAGCTATAAAAAATATAAAAAATTATCAAACCTTTTGCTATTTTTATAAAAAAGTGTTTCTTTTATAAAGAGTAAAATTATAAAAATATACAAAATGTAACGTTACATTGCAGATAAAGTTCAAAGTGGTTTGCTTAAAAAATGTAAACCTTGCGTCGATGTAAAATGTGTCCCGCAAATTCAGTGTCCAGCTCATGTACGCATGGAGATACATGAGAAACCGCAAATTTGTGATTTGCATGCGGGTAAATTTGGTTATTGCTGTAAAACAGGTCAAAATCACACAGCAGGGTCGAGCAAAGCACGTATTGCAGCATTTCCCTCATTTCTGCCACCTGATGTTCTTGAAGAGGGAAGGAAAAATTTTCAGCACTTCATGCATGGCATCATACATATGCCAGTGCATCGTGGTCTGCCAGAGTTTACTCATGGCATTTCTTTTCATTCCACCGCCAAAGAAGATTTTCACAATTTTGCCCAATCGAACAATGCAATCGAACAGGTCATTACGACTCAAGCGTTTAGCAAAAAGGAGCAAGTGCCAGTTGATGATTTTATAACAAATAATGTTCAAGTTAAATTCTCAAAGACACCGCTGGCGCAACATTGTCAGCCAATGCCCATTTGCCGAGACTTAAATAATGTTCGGAGTATTGATGGCACCTGCAATAATCCATTGCCCCAGAGATCGAATTGGGGGGCTGCTGGTCAGCCAATGGAACGATTGCTACCTCCAGCTTATGAGGATGGCATTTGGACACCTCGTGTACATTCAGTAGATGGCTCACCGTTATCGAGCGCACGTGAAATCTCTAGGATTCTTTTTGCCGATGTTGATCGACCTCATCCAAAATATAACCTATTAACCATGCAATTTGGACAATTGCTGGCCCATGATGTTTCGCAGTCAGCTTCCATACGTCTCGATGAAAATGGTGGTCTGGTACAGTGTTGTTCGGAAGGCGGTAAAAGCTTTTTGCCTCCAGAAAAGACACATTTCGCGTGCCTACCAATTCCTGTATCTGAAAATGATGAATTTTATAGTGCTTTTGGAGTAAGGTGTATGAATTTAGTTCGACTATCTCTCGTACCAAACGCTGACTGTCAAATGGGTTATGGTAAGCAACGGAGCAAGGTCACACACTACATAGACGCCTCTCCTGCGTATGGCTCCAATGAAGCTGCGGCGCGTGACCTCCGCACCTTTCATGGTGGTCGCTTGCATATGTTAAATGATTTTGGTCGCGAAATGCTGCCTCTTACGAATGACAAGAATGCCTGTGGAAGCTCTGAGCCTGGCAAGACCTGTTTTAAGTCAGGTGATTATATGGAAACAGAATAGAATCCAAATGTTTTATTATATATATTTTTTAGGCGATGGTCGTACAAATCAAATCATTTCACTTATCACCCTACAAATTATTTTTGCACGTGAACATAATCGAGTTGCTGATGTTTTGGCTAAATTGAATCCCTCGGCAACCGATGAATGGTTATATCAGGAGGCACGCCGCATTGTTATAGCCCAGTTGCAACATATCACTTACAATGAGTATTTACCGGCAATTATTGGTCCGCAGCAAGTAGAACGTTTTCGCCTAATGCCCAAACATCAAGGATATTCGTTTGATTACAACGTAGATGTTAATCCAGGTATTACAAACGAGTTTTCGGGTGCCGCATTCCGCATGGGTCATTCAAGGCAAGTACTTCTAATAATGTATTACCTACTTAGTTTTAAGTATATATTTCTATATATTTAGTGTGGATGGCAAATTCCGTATAAGAGATGAAATAATAAATATTCCGGATGTAATGTTTAATCCTTCACGCATGCGAAAACGTGAATTTTTGGATGATATGCTACAAGCACTTTACACACAACCAATGCAACAGGTTGATAGTTCCATAACTCATGGCGTGAGTATAATATTTAATAATGTGCTAGTTCCATAATTGTTTATAACAAATATATATGTAAAATACAGATCAGTAGATTCCTATTCCGCGGTGATAATCCATTTGGCTTGGACTTGGCTGCTATCAATATACAAAGAGGTCGCGATCACGGAATTCGCAGCTATAATGACTATTTGGAAGTGATGGGTGCATCAAAACTGCGTAGCTTCAGTCAGTTTCCAAAAGATGTTAGTGTTAAAAGCATAAAACTACAATTTACCAGGTTTATTTATTATATATTAACTATTATTTTTTAAAGATTGGCGAAAAACTGTCTCGTGTCTATCGAACACCTGATGATATTGATCTTTGGGTTGGTGGCTTACTGGAAAAGGCTGTTCAAGATGGAGTTGTTGGCAATACGTTTTCGGAAATAATAGCTGATCAATTTGCCCGTTTCAAACATGGCGACCGTTACTTTTATGAATACGACAAACAAGTGAACCCAACTGCGTTTAACCCAACACAGCTACAGGAATTGCGCAAATCCAATATGGCGCGTTTGCTTTGTGATAATGCCGATCATTTAACATTCCATACTGTTCCTTTGGGTGCTTTCATACGCGCCGATTTCCCAAGGTAAACAGTTTGTAAACTTTCATTTAAATTGTAAAATATTTTAAATAATATCTAATCTATTTTTTTTACAGTAATAAAATGGTACGTTGTGATGATCCAGGTCTGCCTGCAGTCAATCTTAATGCATGGCGGTTGTAATATAAGCTTATACTAAGCTGCTTAATTTATTTAAATTATTCAAATCTTAATCAGCAGATATAAAAATGCCTTTTTTTAACTTTCTATACTTGTCTTTTATTGTAAACTTCATTTTCAAATATGGTAATAAGCTTTGCTTTAAAGAGCTGGATTCAAAAAAAGCAATTGGGCATTTCACTGGGTTCACTGCTGACTAAATAGTTTTTGGTATTAATCACTATGTTACTAGTATACCAGTGCCTGGCTTTGCAAATTGACTTTCCAAGCTACTGATTGCTTATGGTTAAATTTTTACAATAATTATACGTTTTCTGGAATATGAAGCAATGAGTGGGAAATAAATATGAACATCGTGTTTGCTTCGTATTCTTACTCGCATTAAATTCGTCTAGTATATTTTTAATAGATTATTTAGCACGACTTTTAGTGTGCAAAGATCTGGCAGCATTGGAGGGCAATAATTTATTCCAAACCCATTTAATCATGCCAATAATTGAACATTGTTTATTTGGCGGTACATGGGATCTTCAATTACATGTTTTAAAAATATAAATATAAAAATATAATATATTCTTTAAAAAAAAATGATTGGTAAAATAAATTATAAAGAGTTTCTAGATAACTACAGTTAACACTAAGCAGATTTAAACCAAGTAACTTATGCAGTAAATATTACATATACGAACTAGCATCACATGGGACAACTTAATCCAGAAAATATATTTCACGCTAGTCTGATAATTAAATGTACAAAATTTCCTATTTGTTAAGCATATATACAATAATTTGAGTACATAGTTATACCGTTGTTATTTTGCGTAGTTTATTAACAGTTAATTGTATTAATAAACAAGAAAAGTTATCCAGTGAAATTAAAATTTCAATGCACAAGGTATAAGCAAAAAAATTAGCCTTGTCAATTACATATATTAATAGATGGGGCTAGAAGCTATATAGGTTTATATATAGTTGTGAAAGGATCACATGTTCTCACATGTTTTAAAAGGGAGTACTGAATGGACATGCGAATAATATGAGCGATAGGAGTCTCCGCATATTAGAGGTGTCCATTAGGATAATTTTGACTGTATATATACACACATGCACACATTATATGTACATATATACTCTCTATATATACATATACAAAGATTTTTATAAATACTCAAATTGATAGGATGTTTGCTCTAGTTAATCTCGAACTAGTTTTATTGACGAACTGGAATTTGCATAGAACCAATTAATTTAATGGCTTAAGGTAGTTACCAACTCGTTGGAGAAACTATAAACCTTGGGGCTCCTGCCCATAAACATTCTCGTCCGAGTAAGCCATATATAGAAAAAAGTCTTTTTCGTGATGCTCATGGTACAATAAACCCATTGATGCCGATGTCGGTGGTACGATGCTGTTCACAAAGAAAAATAGTGCATCATCCGGTTTAAGATTAATACGTTTTCTTATTAAAAAGTAAAATTGACCCACTGTCAAGTCGTTGGGGACCAGAAACTTCTTCTTGTCAAGAGTTGCAAAGCGAGCCTTGGGTGCCTTTTCCACAATGATAGGGACACGATCTGGGTATTTACGCCGTATTTTGTCACCTTCTGAACGTCGCTTTTCAAATGGATGATCCTTTTTAAACTGGAAATTCATGTTCATCTTGAGATTGTTATATTCGTCGTTGTACAATAAAACACAATATTAGAGCTTAATTTTTTTTTTCTTTTTGTTAATAATTATATATCCAATACGATTTAGTGCTTGTAACAATACTCGAAAATTCTTTCTATTATTTTTCGTTATATTTTCAAAATATGTTTGCTATATATATATATATAGATTTAACAGTTTTCTTTTTACTAACATATTCATATTTATATGACAGTGGAATGTATATATGTCTATATAACAGTTTTTATTTACACTAACAGATTAAAACAACCAAGTAGCCTGAAACATTTAAATAAAGTAGGAAAGCTTTCACTAACTGTAAATAACTTTTTTAAAAAAAAGCTATAAACAAAAGCCACAGTTGTCAGAGCTTATTTTTCATTTCGGCTCTCTACATTCGCTCGTTTTTCAGAGCATTCCTATCTTTCGGGTCTTATAGACGATGCCGTTTACCGCCTTTTCGCGATTTTAAAGTTCCGGCTTTGATTTGAATTACTCTTGGTAAAACAGATATTTTCTTTAGTTCTCATCATTCAACAGGTTGATAAAGCCGCGTCGACTGTACGCGGACTAATTCAACTCGGTTAGTTGATAATGAAACAAAATGGTGTAAAATTCAAATTTATTTAAAAACGGTTTTTAAAGAAAATTTAAATTTTTAAAAATTTAATTTGAAACTAATAAAGTGATATGAAAGTATTAAATACCTTCAGTTAACAAGAATAATAAAAAGTGAAAGAAATTTATATTGATAAAGTCTAAAATGTAAGAATTATATTTTAGTAATTCGTTATTCCATATACCCTACCACTTATAGTTGGTTGAAAAATGCTATAAAACACAGTTCATTACACTGCTATTATCATCTCATCGTAATAAGTTTGAATTAGGTTAACATTGAGGTATGATTCTATAGTTATATACAATTAAAGTCGCACCGTTATCTTTGATTTGGAAAGCGATATGTGTACCGAAAACCAAATCATTTTAATCAAACTTGTACAGGTTGTCATGGGCATTTAATTAAACACGATTGATTGATTGGTGTTATTTTCTTTAAATAATTCTAAGTACTTTTAATAATTGTTCATACAGTAAACACTATGCGAATATTTTGTTAAAATATTATTAAACTAAACTAAAATATGTTGTGAAAATATTTTGTATAACACAACCTTAACATAACATTTAAACTAAAATTTTGTAAATCTACTTTGTTTACATAAATCATAATTTGAAAATGTTCTGATAATAATTTTATTCATATTTTCATTGGAAAATATTTGTGAATTAAAGATTTGACAGCATTTTATAGAGGCCTAAGTAAAAATAGAATGCTGCTCACTGTGAATGAATTCACTTACTGTATCAAATAAATATATACATCTATATATGTATTTGTAAGTGTATGCATATGGTACACAATATATTAAAATTTTGCTATGAGAAACACACAATCAGTTTCAGTACAAAATTGTTTTTGTTTTTGTTTGTTTTCAACAAAAACCCTTTATTATAATTTATAAACAAAAAATTAGTGATGAAATTACAATTTACCAATTTGTTGTGCAAGGCAAATTTCTTTTTAATTTTTATTTTAATTCCTAATTACAAGTTATTGAACTTTTGGACAAGTCTTGAAATAATTATAAATTAAAATTTATAAAAATAACATTTGTATATATATATATAAACCCGATCTATTCATATATTTTCTAATTGTATGTTAAAAGTTTTCCAGTCCATTTCGTCTTTCTGTGTTGTTTCCGAAAAAAAAATTGCATCAATGATGCCTAATAATTAATAATTAAATAATATTTTAATTAACAAAAAACTGATTCAAAAAATAAACCCTGCAACATCTGTTTAAGACAACTAACAGATTAGATTCATTCTTGTTCTTGACAGCATATTTTCTAATTATTATTGCCATCAAAAGATAGGAAAAAAATAAAAATAAACTGTTTATATTTAACATACAAATATTGGTTAATTAAGACTGCGAAAATCGAGGCACATTTGTCGGCATTTCTTTCATTTATCTCTACCGTATTTCATTTCGTGCTATGTGAACTTAGGCATAAATACAGTCATGGCAAAAATATTAGGCATATAATATAATTTTATGTAGTCAGGTTGCCGTTAGTATTGTTTATTCTTTTCCACTCTAGGTGATTATAAATAATTAAAAAAAAAAATACTATTCGATAATATTTAATTATTATTACGTAAAAAACAAGTCTCATATTGTAAAAAAGTTAATGTTTGTTTTGTTATGTTTATTTGCGAGTAACATAAATCAAAATGAACATAAAGTTCTTTCACTAAACTCTTTTCTATGTGAGTATTAAAATTTTTCTTTTCTTTAAAATATAAACAGTTTATCAGATTTCCGTATAAGATTCGTGTAACTGAATAATTAAATTTATCGAATAGTATTTTTTTTTTTAATTATTTATAATCACCTAGAAAAAGAATAAAAATACTAACGGCAACCTGACTACATACAGTCTTAATTAACCAATATTTGTATGTTAAATATAAACAGTTTATTTTTATTTTTTTCCTATCTTTTGATGGCAATAATAATTAGAAAATATGCTGTCAAGAACAAGAATGAATCTGTTAGTTGTCTTAAACAGATGTTGCAGGGTTTATTTTTTGAATCAGTTTTTTGTTAATTAAAATATTATTTAATTATTAATTATTAGGCATCATTGATGCAATTTTTTTTTCGGAAACAATACAGAAAGAAGAAATGGATTGAAAAACTTTTAACATACAATTAGAAAATATATGAATAGATCGGGTTTATATATATATATACAAATGTTATTTTTATAAATTTTAATTTATAATTATTTCAAGACTTGTCCAAAAGTTCAATAACTTGTAATTAGGAATTAAAATAAAAATTAAAAAGAAATTTGCCTTGCACAACAAATTGGTAAATTGTAATTTCATCACTAATTTTTTGTTTATAAATTATAATAAAGGGTTTTTGTTGAAAACAAACAAAAACAAAAACAATTTTGTACTGAAACTGATTGTGTGTTTCTCATAGCAAAATTTTAATATATTGTGTACCATATGCATACACTTACAAATACATATATAGATGTATATATTTATTTGATATAGTAAGTGAATTCATTCACAGTGAGCAGCATTCTATTTTTACTTAGGCCTCTATAAAATGCTGTCAAATCTTTAATTCACAAATATTTTCCAATGAAAATATGAATAAAATTATTATCAGAACATTTTCAAATTATGATTTATGTAAACAAAGTAGATTTACAAAATTTTAGTTTAAATGTTATGTTAAGGTTGTGTTATACAAAATATTTTCACAACATATTTTAGTTTAGTTTAATAATATTTTAACAAAATATTCGCATAGTGTTTACTGTATGAACAATTATTAAAAGTACTTAGAATTATTTAAAGAAAATAACACCAATCAATCAATCGTGTTTAATTAAATGCCCATGACAACCTGTACAAGTTTGATTAAAATGATTTGGTTTTCGGTACACATATCGCTTTCCAAATCAAAGATAACGGTGCGACTTTAATTGTATATAACTATAGAATCATACCTCAATGTTAACCTAATTCAAACTTATTACGATGAGATGATAATAGCAGTGTAATGAACTGTGTTTTATAGCATTTTTCAACCAACTATAAGTGGTAGGGTATATGGAATAACGAATTACTAAAATATAATTCTTACATTTTAGACTTTATCAATATAAATTTCTTTCACTTTTTATTATTCTTGTTAACTGAAGGTATTTAATACTTTCATATCACTTTATTAGTTTCAAATTAAATTTTTAAAAATTTAAATTTTCTTTAAAAACCGTTTTTAAATAAATTTGAATTTTACACCATTTTGTTTCATTATCAACTAACCGAGTTGAATTAGTCCGCGTACAGTCGACGCGGCTTTATCAACCTGTTGAATGATGAGAACTAAAGAAAATATCTGTTTTACCAAGAGTAATTCAAATCAAAGCCGGAACTTTAAAATCGCGAAAAGGCGGTAAACGGCATCGTCTATAAGACCCGAAAGATAGGAATGCTCTGAAAAACGAGCGAATGTAGAGAGCCGAAATGAAAAATAAGCTCTGACAACTGTGGCTTTTGTTTATAGCTTTTTTTAAAAAAAGTTATTTACAGTTAGTGAAAGCTTTCCTACTTTATTTAAATGTTTCAGGCTACTTGGTTGTTTTAATCTGTTAGTGTAAATAAAAACTGTTATATAGACATATATACATTCCACTGTCATATAAATATGAATATGTTAGTAAAAAGAAAACTGTTAAATCTATATATACATATATAGCAAACATATTTTGAAAATATAACGAAAAATAATAGAAAGAATTTTCGAGTATTGTTACAAGCACTAAATCGTATTGGATATATAATTATTAACAAAAAGAAAAAAAAAATTAAGCTCTAATATTGTGTTTTATTGTACAACGACGAATATAACAATCTCAAGATGAACATGAATTTCCAGTTTAAAAAGGATCATCCATTTGAAAAGCGACGTTCAGAAGGTGACAAAATACGGCGTAAATACCCAGATCGTGTCCCTATCATTGTGGAAAAGGCACCCAAGGCTCGCTTTGCAACTCTTGACAAGAAGAAGTTTCTGGTCCCCAACGACTTGACAGTGGGTCAATTTTACTTTTTAATAAGAAAACGTATTAATCTTAAACCGGATGATGCACTATTTTTCTTTGTGAACAGCATCGTACCACCGACATCGGCATCAATGGGTTTATTGTACCATGAGCATCACGAAAAAGACTTTTTTCTATATATGGCTTACTCGGACGAGAATGTTTATGGGCAGGAGCCCCAAGGTTTATAGTTTCTCCAACGAGTTGGTAACTACCTTAAGCCATTAAATTAATTGGTTCTATGCAAATTCCAGTTCGTCAATAAAACTAGTTCGAGATTAACTAGAGCAAACATCCTATCAATTTGAGTATTTATAAAAATCTTTGTATATGTATATATAGAGTATATATGTACATATAATGTGTGCATGTGTGTATATATACAGTCAAAATTATCCTAATGGACACCTTTAATATGCGGAGACTCCTATCGCTCATATTATTCGCATGTCCATTCAGTACTCCCTTTTAAAACATGTGAGAACATGTGATCCTTTCACAACTATATATAAACCTATATAGCTTCTAGCCCCATCTATTAATATATGTAATTGACAAGGCTAATTTTTTTGCTTATACCTTGTGCATTGAAATTTTAATTTCACTGGATAACTTTTCTTGTTTATTAATACAATTAACTGTTAATAAACTACGCAAAATAACAACGGTATAACTATGTACTCAAATTATTGTATATATGCTTAACAAATAGGAAATTTTGTACATTTAATTATCAGACTAACGTGAAATATATTTTCTGGATTAAGTTGTCCCATGTGATGCTAGTTCGTATATGTAATATTTACTGCATAAGTTACTTGGTTTAAATCTGCTTAGTGTTAACTGTAGTTATCTAGAAACTCTTTATAATTTATTTTACCAATCATTTTTTTTTAAAGAATATATTATATTTTTATATTTATATTTTTAAAACATGTAATTGAAGATCCCATGTACCGCCAAATAAACAATGTTCAATTATTGGCATGATTAAATGGGTTTGGAATAAATTATTGCCCTCCAATGCTGCCAGATCTTTGCACACTAAAAGTCGTGCTAAATAATCTATTAAAAATATACTAGACGAATTTAATGCGAGTAAGAATACGAAGCAAACACAATGTTCATATTTCCCACTTATTCCAGAAAACGTATAATTATTGTAAAAATTTAACCGTAAGCAATCAGTAGCTTGGAAAGTCAATTTGCAAAGCCAGGCACTGGTATACTAGTAACATAGTGATTAATACCGAAAACTATTTAGTCAGCAGTGAACCCAGTGAAATGCCCAATTGCCTTTTTTGAATCCAGCTCATTAAAGCAAGGTTTATAACCATATTTGAAAATTATGTTTACAATAAAAGACAAGTATAGAAAGCTAAAAAAAAGGCATTTTTATATCTGCTGATTAAGATTTGAATAATTTAAATAAATTAAGCAGATTACTATAAGCTTATATTACAACCGCCATGCATTAAGATTGACTGCAGGCAGACTTGGATCATCACAACGTACCATTTTATTACTGTAAAAAAAATAGATTAGATATTATTTAAAATATTTTACAATTTAAATGAAAGTTTACAAACTGTTTACCTTGGGAAATCGGCGCGTATGAAAGCACCCAAAGGAACAGTATGGAATGTTAAATGATCGGCATTATCACAAAGCAAACGCGCCATATTGGATTTGCGCAATTCCTGTAGCTGTGTTGGGTTAAACGCAGTTGGGTTCACTTGTTTGTCGTATTCATAAAAGTAACGGTCGCCATGTTTGAAACGGGCAAATTGATCAGCTATTATTTCCGAAAACGTATTGCCAACAACTCCATCTTGAACAGCCTTTTCCAGTAAGCCACCAACCCAAAGATCAATATCATCAGGTGTTCGATAGACACGAGACAGTTTTTCGCCAATCTTTAAAAAATATTAGTTAATATATAATAAATAAACCTGGTAAATTGTAGTTTTATGCTTTTAACACTAACATCTTTTGGAAACTGACTGAAGCTACGCAGTTTTGATGCACCCATCACTTCCAAATAGTCATTATAGCTGCGAATTCCGTGATCGCGACCTCTTTGTATATTGATAGCAGCCAAGTCCAAGCCAAATGGATTATCACCGCGGAATAGGAATCTACTGATCTGTATTTTACATATATATTTGTTATAAACAATTATGGAACTAGCACATTATTAAATATTATACTCACGCCATGAGTTATGGAACTATCAACCTGTTGCATTGGTTGTGTGTAAAGTGCTTGTAGCATATCATCCAAAAATTCACGTTTTCGCATGCGTGAAGGATTAAACATTACATCCGGAATATTTATTATTTCATCTCTTATACGGAATTTGCCATCCACACTAAATATATAGAAATATATACTTAAAACTAAGTAGGTAATACATTATTAGAAGTACTTGCCTTGAATGACCCATGCGGAATGCGGCACCCGAAAACTCGTTTGTAATACCTGGATTAACATCTACGTTGTAATCAAACGAATATCCTTGATGTTTGGGCATTAGGCGAAAACGTTCTACTTGCTGCGGACCAATAATTGCCGGTAAATACTCATTGTAAGTGATATGCTGCAACTGGGCTATAACAATGCGGCGTGCCTCCTGATATAACCATTCATCGGTTGCCGAGGGATTCAATTTAGCCAAAACATCAGCAACTCGATTATGTTCACGTGCGAAAATAATTTGTAGGGTGATAAGTGAAATGATTTGATTTGTACGACCATCGCCTAAAAAATATATATAATAAAACATTTGGATTCTATTCTGTTTCCATATAATCACCTGACTTAAAACAGGTCTTGCCAGGCTCAGAGCTTCCACAGGCATTCTTGTCATTCGTAAGAGGCAGCATTTCGCGACCAAAATCATTTAACATATGCAAGCGACCACCATGAAAGGTGCGGAGGTCACGCGCCGCAGCTTCATTGGAGCCATACGCAGGAGAGGCGTCTATGTAGTGTGTGACCTTGCTCCGTTGCTTACCATAACCCATTTGACAGTCAGCGTTTGGTACGAGAGATAGTCGAACTAAATTCATACACCTTACTCCAAAAGCACTATAAAATTCATCATTTTCAGATACAGGAATTGGTAGGCAACCAAAATGGGTCTTTTCTGGAGGCAAAAAGCTTTTACCGCCTTCCGAACAACATTGTACCAGACCACCATTTTCATCGAGACGTATGGAAGCTGACTGCGAAACATCATGGGCCAGCAATTGTCCAAATTGCATGGTTAATAGGTTATACTTTGGATGAGGTCGATCAACATCGGCAAAAAGAATCCTAGAGATTTCACGTGCGCTCGATAACGGTGAGCCATCTACTGAATGTACACGAGGTGTCCAAATGCCATCCTCATAAGCTGGAGGTAGCAATCGTTCCATTGGCTGACCAGCAGCCCCCCAATTCGATCTCTGGGGCAATGGATTATTGCAGGTGCCATCAATACTCCGAACATTATTTAAGTCTCGGCAAATGGGCATTGGCTGACAATGTTGCGCCAGCGGTGTCTTTGAGAATTTAACTTGAACATTATTTGTTATAAAATCATCAACTGGCACTTGCTCCTTTTTGCTAAACGCTTGAGTCGTAATGACCTGTTCGATTGCATTGTTCGATTGGGCAAAATTGTGAAAATCTTCTTTGGCGGTGGAATGAAAAGAAATGCCATGAGTAAACTCTGGCAGACCACGATGCACTGGCATATGTATGATGCCATGCATGAAGTGCTGAAAATTTTTCCTTCCCTCTTCAAGAACATCAGGTGGCAGAAATGAGGGAAATGCTGCAATACGTGCCTTGCTCGACCCTGCTGTGTGATTTTGACCTGTTTTACAGCAATAACCAAATTTACCCGAATGCAAATCACAAATTTGCGGTTTCTCATGTATCTCCATGCGTACATGAGCTGGACACTGAATTTGCGGGACACATTTTACATCGACGCAAGGTTTACATTTTTTAAGCAAACCACTTTGAACTTTATCTGCAATGTAACGTTACATTTTGTATATTTTTATAATTTTACTCTTTATAAAAGAAACACTTTTTTATAAAAATAGCAAAAGGTTTGATAATTTTTTATATTTTTTATAGCTAAAAAAAACGGAACAAATGTGTTCCGTTATCAGCTAATACATAAGAAATATATACCGTAATTAAACGTTATTTAGTGATGTAGACATATTTTATTTTAAAACTGTACAATATGCCGCCATTTTACAGTACCCAATATATATATATAAATATATATATGGTAAATGTTTGATAAAAAAATAAAATATTTCAATTAGTAAAACAACTCATATATAATTAGTCTTTTACTTTATTAAAATTTCTTTACTTGACTAAGTATTATAGTTCTACTTAATGTACTTACCATGCTCACTATGTTCTTTCTCAGTATATTTGACATCATTTTGGCGTAACGAAAAAGAAGATACTTGCTGAATGTGTTCTTGCAAAAATAGTAAACACGAACAAATTAAAATAATACAAATGCCCCTCATCTTAAAATAAATTTTTTTTGTTTTATATATATTACGAAGTCACGGCATCAGTTTATCGTGATAAAGCAACTTTAACACTATAACGGTGCCTTAACAATAGTGTAACCATGTAATGTGGTGACTAAAATATTTCGGCGACACCAAAAATAGGCTTTTAAAAAATACTGAAATATAACATATATACCATATTTGAAAATAGAATTAGTTTATATAAAAATAATCAAGTACATTAATCACATTTAAATATTAAATGTCGCAGTTAAGTAACAATTAATTAATAAATATTCTTTTACGGAATAAAAATAATTTTTTCCTTTAAGTAACATAACTACATAAGATAAATCGAGTAATTTCGTTACCAGCACTACAATATTCGATACTAAAACAACTAAATGAGTTAATATCGATAGTATCGATATGAAAACAACACATATTAATGTATCAATCCGCCATATTTGTTCGCGTCAGTAGATATATCTGGCAACGCCAAAAATCGCTTTGTACAGGGCCAGCTCGACGTCGTGCTGAGAAATAATAAAGAAAATTAAGTGAAATACACTATATTTAAGTGAAAAATTGTATAGAATATGTACAAAATATGCCTAGTTATTAACCGAATCTGAATTTACCATCAAGAAAGTGTTCTGTCTTGTGTATGAGCATTGTGAATAGTTTTCTTCGGCGCAGACAAGACTTGCATACAATTTAATGTTCGTACTCGTACCGAGCTTGTCTTCTCACGCGAGTTCGTTTCTAGTATATATAGCCAGTCTATGGACGGTCGATGCGTGAATTTATTTCTATGTGTAAGTGTGGGTGTGTATATGTGTTGATTAGTACGAAAAATTACTTCAATAACAAATAATTTACCGGACTTTTAATAAACTATAAGCTAAATACGTAAATGTGAATTATATTATACATATTTACATGTAGGCTCAAAGTTCGATATGGATGGTACAGATACATCTGAGTGTGTATACATAAAATACAAAAATTGTCTATTGTCGGGCAACATCCTTGCATCATCGGCACCACAGGGTGGTATAAATATACGCCAACAGCCAAAGGCAAATAGATAATCACACTTAAATGTAGAAAAAAAAAAAGAAATGTTTTAAATGAAGCATAAACGAGACGACGACAGCCACAAACGTCAGCAGCAGCGAGCAATGCAATTATAACTGGTTAACGACAATTACAAAAACAGAGGCTAACTGAATAAATAAATATTGAAATACATAGATTACTTAGACGGCTATATTGAGCGCTAATCTATAAAATGCATTTAAGAAAAATAACTAAAAGCAATTTGTTAAAACGCGAAAACTTGAAACTCGTTTTGTTCTCACATTCGGCATTAAAATTGAAATGTAACAGCTGTAGTTGTCTCGCTCTCACTCATTTATTTGTATTACAAAAAAGACCGCATATAATAAAAGCGAGATAAATAGAACTGCAAACCGAAAATCAACGAGAGAGCGCGCAAAAACCCAAAAGCAAAAATTATAAAAAAAAAAAAAAAAAAAATAGAAATCAACGCCAAAGTGGATAATGAAATATATATATATATTTATATATATATAATCATATATTATGTATGTGTGTATGAAATAATTATTGTTGCACCAATTTGTTGCAACAAAAAATTATGTACACAATGAGTTTATATTGACTTGCATAAGTGATTATTTGCCCACATTTTCGGTTTACTCACTAACCAAAACATATTTACAAGCCTATATGTACATAAGTATGTATATATTCTCGTATGTAAATAGCTTGCGGTTTATCTTTTCATAATAGATATTCTCTTTAATGCCATGTTTTAACTACATGTTCTAAAGACAAACATTCAGAGACTTGGCTAATTTGACTTGTTTTTTATAAATACGGAATACCTTGCTTTTAAAATAAATGATTAATTGCCACGAATTTATTAAATTTATATATATATAATAATATAGTTATTTTGGCCTTGTTTATTTGGTGTAATCGTTTTAGTAAATAAAAATTGAAGTGATACAATTAATAATTCAACAACAATATTTATATGTATTATTGAAAGGATATTAAAAAGCAGACTAAGTCCTAAAAGTTAAAAAATATTTTTATATATTTATAACTTCGAGATTTATCTAAATGGTAAAAATAATGCTTTAAATAAATATGTGTTGTCAATATAAATAAATAAATCAAATTGCTATTAACATTTGTCCTAGTGTGTACTAATATATAAAACATTCACTAATATATATATATAGATATATTTATAAATCTATACAAAGCTGTATACTCCAAGAGCAATGTTTTTAAAATCAATTGAATATAGAAAGATATATTATTAACTAGTAACTTAACGTGAAGCTCTTCAAAAGAAAAAAAAAATAAAAAAAAAAATAATACAGACAACCAATGCGTGTAAGCACCTATAAGTGCGACAAAGAGACCAATAGTCTCATGCAAGTGAGACGGCTTGTGCGTGTATAGCTGCCAAATGTAAAGAGCGCGAGAGAGTACCGTCTAAGAGAGAGGGAGAGAGCTGTCAACGCGCGACAATTTGTAAACTGACGAGTCAGAGAATGCGTTAGTAGTGGTTGCGGTAGAGCTAACTTTTCAATACACAGAATGAAGAATTACAAAATCTTTGGCGGCCAAGAAGAAATACGCGTTGGAGCCAATGTTGTATGTACTATGGTTGTGCATGTGATATGTATATATATGTATATATATCATACTTATATACATCTGTATATTTATATGTATATGTATATGTAGCTATAGGCAGTGCTTGTGTGTTGTTTTTATTATTATTGTTGAATGCTCAGTGTATGGCAAAACTAACGAATACTTTTAAAAATTGCAGCTAACATAACCTCAAACTTACCGCTGCAGTCGGGGAAGTCGTCGTCATCAGCGTCAACGTTGTTGGTGGATATTCTTCAGCAATTAGAGCTAATTGTTTTGAAAAGCATTGACCGCAAAACAAGAAGGATATGAATGAGAAAACAAAATCGCCCTCGGCACAGGGTGGAAGCGGTGGTGGTGGTGGTGGTGGTGGTAGTGTGGCAAGTGGAAGCGCGCCAACTACAGTTGCAGCCAATACAGGTGCCGCCACACCGCCAACTTCAGGTCCGCCCACGCCAAATAACGGCAGCGATCCTATTATACAGCAAGGAGGGACTGTGCCGCATCCTTATGGTGGACCACCACCTGGCAGTGCACCAGGTGCCCCACCTGATCCTGCAACAGTTATGTCGCACTATCATCACATGCATCAACAACAACAGCCACAACATCCGCAAGCGCCGCCACTCCCACCACATATGCAACACCACGGCGGCCCACCGCCGCCGCAGGGACCATTACCGCTGCCAGGAGCACCTGAACATACACCCGGTGTTAAAGATGAATATGGCTCAGCACATTTGCCGCCGCCACCCGGGGTTCAGCATCCTCATGCTCATCCCGCCTATGCGCGTTACCATACAGCAGATCCTAACATGGATCCTTATCGTTATGGTCATGCGCCTGCGCAGCAGCCACCTCCTGGTAGTAAACCGCCACACCAACAGCAACAACAACAACAGCAGCCCCAAGGTCCGGGAGGATCACCAAATAGACCTCCACAGCAGCGTTACATACCCGGACAACCTCCACAAGGTCCAACACCCACATTGAATTCATTACTACAATCGTCTAATCCGCCGCCACCGCCCCAGCATCGCTATGCGAACAACTATGATTCACAGCAGGCTGCAAATGCAGCGGCGGCAGCTGCAGCAGCCCAGCAGCAACAGCAACAGCATCAACAAAATGCACAGCAACAACCAGGTGGACCACCGCCCCCACTACCAGGCCATGGTCCACCGCCGCCGCCACAACACCAGCCATACGGCGCACAACAAGGCGGCTGGGCACCACCTCCTAGACCCTACAGTCCACAGCTGGGCCCATCACAGCAGTATAGGACACCTCCCCCGGTAAGTTCTACCCTTCGCCATATATCTTCAATTGAACTGCGATTGTTTGGGTCAAGGGAATTCGTTTGTTTGTTTTGTTTTTGCTTTTGTTTTTGTTTTTGGCAAACATTTCTCCGTTTTAAAGGTTGTCCATTTGACGTCTGTAGGTCCTAAAAACTCGCACGGACATACTGACACACATAACAGGCCAGACCTCGTATACGACCCAGAATACCAACTTCCAAAAACGAGCCGGCACTGGCTGCCGGAAAACAATAACAACAAAACACGAAAAGGCAACAACAAAAGGCATTGGCAATGTTGATGGCGATGGTGGTGGTGGTGGTGGTGGTGTTAGTGCCGGAAACTTGTTCTTCTTCTATTGCCAGCACCATCTCACCACCACCTGACAGTGAATAGCCAGAAAAGACGCGGCATTTTGTACGCCTTTCTCTCTGTGGGTTTGTGTGAATGTGCCTCTGTGTGTATATATACATGTGTGTGTGTGCGTGTGTGTATGTCTGTATATATTCATACATTTTTCTGTTGCTTGACTTGCGGTTATGTGCGTAGGTCTTTATCTGTTTTTGATATTTTTATTTTATTTTATATTTTTGTTTTTGTCAAAATTCGTTTACACTATGAAGAACAAGATATGATTGTGTACCTGAGAAGGAAAATATTAGAGATGCAAAGGTTAACGCAGCTTTCACAAAATATAAGTATATATATTCGATATATAAAATATATATTTGCTATATATAATATATCAACTTTTTACTATGCTATATTTTCATATTGATAATAAAGGATATTATATGAAACTAGCATTATTCTCCTTAAGTTGCTAAATCTACAGCCTCTATATCTATATATCCTAAGCCAAAGCTCTCGTCACTAGACATACAACCACTACTAATCGAATATAAAAGGTAATGAACTTAAAAAGCAATTTGAAGAATAATATAA